>JAESUZ010005299.1:1104996-1345162 GCA_017311185.1 Proteles cristata cristata
CGGGTTCGAGCCCCGCGTCGGGCTCTGTGCTGACTGCCAGCTCGGAGCCTGGAGCCTGTTTCAGTCTGTGACTCCCTCTCTCTCTGACCCTCCCCTGTTCACGCTGTCTTCCTCTCTCCTAGAAATAAACAAAAGGAGGGGCCCCGGGAGAGAGGCCATTGCAAAGCATACTTTATGCCCCGCCCCCTCTGTAGGTCCCGCCTCTCGTTCCTTCCACAGCGAGGCAGTAACGCTGTGTGTGCGCTTGGCCAGAGCCCCAGAACCGGAAGGCAGGCAGGGTCAGGAGTCTGTCTCTGGATCAAATGGTTGCATCCAGAAAGAGTGAGCAGCAGTGACCAGGCTTGTCAAGGAAGGAACGCTCTAGATGCAACGCTGGGTCTGGAGATGAGGAGGTGGCAGGGTGGGGGAGGGGCAGCAACGGTACAGAAGGTGTGAAGCACCTTCTAGGCTTTTCAGGGAACTGAGGCAAGAAAGGCCCAGCCGCGCACTTACAGGGTTAGTTTTGCTTTTTGGTGATGTGACGGCTCAGAAAGAACATACTAGAGAGGGCACGGTGAGAGAAGATAGAGGAGAGGATTACATCATCAGTATTTTCTCCACTTGCTGCATAGAATTAGTGACCTTTTTTTCTTATTATTATTGTTTTTATTTATTGAAGTACTCTCTACCCCTAACATGGGGCTAAAACTCACGACCGGGAGATCACGGGTCACATGCGCCCTTAGTTACCATTCATAAATGCCACATGATATTTCAGAATGTTCTGGTTTGTTCAGTGATAATAACAATAGCTGATATTTTTACACACTTCCGCTGCACATCGTTTACCTTCTTTATGCGTATAATAATCCCATGAGCTGGGTCCCACTCCAATGAACATCCTCATTTTACTGAAAAAGAAACGGAGGCACGGGGAGGTGATATCACTTTTCAGCTAATTAGTGGCAGAAATGGGACTTGAATCAGGCAGACTGGCTCCCTGAGAGCCAGATGGGGGGCGCAAACTCATGACCCCCATGAGATCATGACCGGAGCCAAAGTCAGACGCTCAACTAACTGAGCCCCCCAGGGGACCCCCGGCCCAATCACAAGCTTTTAAAGAGACTAGCGGACACATTCATTCCCTTTGTCTCACAAGTCGACTTTTAGAAAGTTACTCCCCCTGGGGCGCCTGGGTGGCCTAGTCGGTTAAGTGTCTGACTTTCGCTTAGGTCATGATCTCACGGTTCGTGGGTTTGAGCCCCGCGTCGGGCTCTGTGCTGACAGCTAGCTCAGAGCCTGGAGCCTGTTTCAGTCTGTGACTCCCTCTCTCTCTGACCCTCTCCTGTTCACGCTGTCTCTCTCTCTCTCCTACAAATAAATTAAAAAAAAAAAAAGAAAGTTACTCCCCAGAGATGTTCCCACAGGGCACCAAAGATGTGTACCTGCAAAGATAAAACCAGAAAACTCCCTAATCATCCATCTGACAGAGCCAGGTTGACCATATGGTAGGATGTTAGAAGAGAAAGGGCAAAGCTACAGGAAGAGAACTGAGCAAGTTCTAGACTGGTATGCTCAATTCTATTTATTTGTTTGTCTGCCTGTCTGTTGTTGGAAAATCTTGGAAGGATGTTTTAAAAAATTTTTTTTTTGAGAGAGAGAGACAGAGCACAAGGAGGGGAGGGGCAGACACACACACACACACACACACACACACACACACACACACATACACACACAATCCGAAGCAGGCTGCAGACTCTGAGCTGTCAGCACAGAGCCCGATGTGGGGCTTGAACCCATGAACCATGAGATCATGACCTGAGCCAAAGTTGGACACTTAACCAACTGAGCCACCCAGGCGCCCCTAACTACAGTTTCAACCTCCCTGAGAAATGCCATCATGACCAGTCAGTCAGGAATGTTCCTACCAGGGCCAAGGAGTCTGCCACCCGGGCTCCCCATCCTCTAAAGGAAGATGAGGTCACTGGCTGATAAGAACCCCCCCACACACTTCCACTTAAGCAAAAGAGACTTTCTCCTGAAGCATTCCTTTTTTTTTCTTGGCTAATAACTTTCTTGCCCCACCTTCCTTCTTCCTATAAAAAAAAAAACCCTTCCCTTTTGTACAACTGCTCCGAGGTCCCCTCTGTTCGCTAGAGGGGATGTGGCCCATTCGGGACTCATTTAATAAGGCCTATTAGAGTTTCAAATTTACTCAGTGGAACTCTTTTTTTAATGTTTATTTCTTTTAAGAGAGTGAGAGCATGCGCGAGCCTGGGAGGGGCAGAGAGGGAGAGAGCGAATCCAGCTCTGCCGGCGCAGAGACTCACTTGGGGCCCGATATCTCCAACCGGGAGATCATGACCTGAGCCAGAATCCAGAGTCAGACGCTTAACCCACTCAGGCACCCCTGAGTTTTGTTTCTTAAGGAGAGAAAAAGAAATGCAGTCCTGGGACACCCCGGGACTGGGCCCGAAGCAGAGACAGGACAGGGCGGGCTGGGGGTAGGGAGGCAGGTGGCCATCCCGGCTGAGATCCAAACACTGGCCCCATGCCCCGGTGAGCTGGAAAGAGGGGACAGCTGTATGGGACACCGGAGTGAGGGCACGTGGTGGCGCGCAGAGGCGGTAGGGCTAGACCCCAAGGAATCCGATGCCAGGCTGCTGCTTTCCGATTTGAGTAGCTGAGTTTGATATGTGACGGGGAGCCCGGTGACTTGGCCCAGGCAAGCCCGGCCAACCTCCAGGGGCCTGAGATTACCGGTTGTGAACTCACATGGCCCAGGCCTCCGAAGTGCACTAGAAACTGACCGTCAGAGTGTCCCCTGACCTGCCTTGGCACTCAGTAGGGACTCTTGAGATGTGTGTTACATGAATGAGGCAGGGAGGAAATGGAGACGCCCCGCCCACTCACCCCCGGCCACGGGCCACTGTTGCTAAACCGCAAACTGGGTCACCGGCCTGACCCAGTTTCGCGGCGCCGCCTGCCAAGCCGCAGGAGCCGTGGCTGCGCCCGGGGTGCGCCGCCGCCCCGGATCGCAGGCCCTTGCAGACACTTGCCCGGCTGTGCCTCGTCTCCCCGCGGGGAAGAACGGGGCCTCTGTGGGCTCCCTGCGCGGGCCCAGGCCGGCCGTCTGCTGGGCAGCACTGCCCCCCGGTGGCCAGCGGCCTGGCCGGGAGCGCGGGCGGAGGGCGCGGGAGG
The DNA here is from genome assembly GCA_017311185.1 of Proteles cristata cristata. Taxonomy (NCBI): domain Eukaryota; kingdom Metazoa; phylum Chordata; class Mammalia; order Carnivora; family Hyaenidae; genus Proteles; species Proteles cristata. The sequence continues at coordinate 1,108,180 of JAESUZ010005299.1, forward strand.
CGGCCCCGGGCCGGTGTCCGCCCCGGAAAACGGAGAGACGACTCGCCACTCCCCGGGGGCCCATGGGCTCCGCCCCGGGTGCAGCCTCAACAAAGGATGGCACTATTCCTCCCGCCCCCGGGAAAGGGCAGGGCGCTCCGGCGTCCCAGACCCCTGCTCCCCGGGGCCCGGCGCAGACAGCGGCCAGCGGGCCACTGCCGCCCCGGCTGGGACAAACGGAATGCCTTTTCTGCGGAAAAGCCCGACTTCTGTCCCGGCCGCCCGCAGCCCCGTGACCATGTGCCTGCTGCGTTTTAAAAATAGATGCCAGAGGCGTTTCGGGTTCTGTGTCTCCCTCTCTCTGACCCTCCCCTGTTCACGCCGTCTCTCTCTCTCTCTCTCAGAAATAAATAAAACATTAAAAATGATTTTAATAAAAAATAAATTAAAAAAAGAAATTACCTCCTGATTTTGTTTTTGGTGATATATATATTTTTTTAAAGTAGGTTCCGCATTCAACGTGGGGCTTGAACTCAGACCCTGACACCAGAGTTATCTGCTCTACTGACTGAGCCAGCCCAGCTCCCCCGTTCTGGGTGATTTTTAACATATACATTTGACTTTTTTATGTGGTCCAACCTTTTGATGTTTTATTGTATTCTTCCTCCTTTTGCTTTATTGTTTGTTGGACTGTTCTCATTTGATACCAGGCAGAGATTTTCATAATTTTCTCCTAGATCTCTATTTTTCTTTCCTTTACCCCCACCCCCCTTTCTTCATTCTCCTCTTCCTCCTTCCTCTCCTTCTTCATGTAGTTTTTAAACCCATCTGGAATTTATTTTGATATAAAGTATAAGGAAAAGATCTAAACTTGTTTTTTTTTCCCCCAAGTAGTAAGCCAACTGCCCAAATTCCATCATTCAGCCTTCTCTTTTATAAGAATATTCCCTCACTGATTTGAAACACCACCTCAGTCATAGACTAAATAGACTAAATGCTTGGCCAGGACCCTGAGAGTATATAGAGTCAAAAGGTATGGACTTTTTCTTAAAAAAAAAAAAAAAAAAATCAGACCACTGATCATGGACCACTTCACATCCTTCTTTAAGGTCCAGCTAAAAATGTCATCTTGGGTATTACACCCACACATAAAAACTGAATAGGAAATGTTTTGTTTAAAAAGGCTTGAGCCACCTAAAGTCTTATAGTACAAAATCCCAAACCTACCTCCAGAATGGCTAGGTACATTTTTTTTTTTAATAAGGAAGACTTATTTTTTCTTCTTTTTAATGTTTATTTATTTTTTGAAAGAGAAAGAGTGTGTAAAAGGGGGAAGAGCCAGAGAGAGAAGGAAACAGGATCTAAGCGGGTTCTGCTGCCAGCAGAGCCCAATGCGGGGCTCAAGCCATCAAACCAGGAGATCGTGGCCTGAGCCAAAGTCAGATCTTAACTGACTGAGCCAACCAGGGGCCCCAAGAGTCATTTATTTTCCCCACCAGAAGTGTATGAGAATTCCCTTTTCACTGTACTCATGCCAAGGTGGAGTATTATCTGTGAGAACACGTTCCAGTTTGAAAGACAAAAAAAAAATGCTCATTTCATCGTTCTCTCTTAATTTGGGGTTGACATTGGCGGTCACTTTGGCAGGACTTTCTGGACAAGAGAGGTGGCTTTCCTGTTTCCTGTGCGGCTCACCTGAGGCCTGCCTTTGACTCTTCTCTCTGTTCCTTAAGGACAAAATGACCATGGGATATTGTTTTAAATCCAAGTGAAATTCATGTAACATACAATTGACCATTTAAAGCAAAAAATGCCATTGGTATTTAGTATCTTCACAATGTTGTGCAACCATCCGCTCTATCAAGTTCCAAAGCATTTTCATCCCCCCCAAAGGAGAGCCCATTCCCATGAAGCTATCACTCTCCATTCCTCCCCTCCCCACCCCTACCCCCCACAGCCTGGCAGCCACAAATCTGCTTTCTGTGATTTAACTACTCAGGGAATGTCATATAAATGGAATCATATATTATATGACTTTTTGTGTCTGGCTTCTTTCATTTAGCGATATAGGTTTCTTAAAATCAATTTTTAAAATGCTTTTATTTATTTTTGAGAGCAGCATGAGCAGGGAAGGGTCAAAGAGAGAAGGAGACACAGAATCCAAAGACAGTCTCCAGGCTCTGAGCTAGCTGTCAGCACAGAGCCCGACATGGGGCTCGGACCCACGAACCGCAAGATCACGACCTGAGCCGAAGCAGGACGTTTAACCGATTGAGCCACCCAGGCACCCCCTTAGCGATATGTTTTGAGGTCCATCCATGCTATACAGCATGTATCAATACTTCAGTCCTTTTTATGACTGAATAATAGTCCTCTGAATGGATATACCACAATTTTTAATCCATTCATCCAGTGATGGACATGTGGGTTGCTTCCACCTTCTGGCTATCAGGGGTTCTGCTGTTAGGAACGTTCACCACGACTGATTTTTGTGAAGTAACGCTTGGGTCGTGATCTGACAAAGCAAGTTTTCTAACCTATGAGTTTTTTAAGTATGAAAATTCTGTGACGCTGTAAAGGCAAATAACACTTTGACAGACGTTTAATGGAACCGACTCTATTGGTTTTCAGGAATGTCTGGCTGAGGGGGTGGGGGTGCCAGGAGAAAGAAGAAATATCTGTAGAGGGTAGGGAAGAAAATGAGCATTTGTTGAGCCTAATTTGTCTTGGGCCTAATTCATTTGTCTTGGGCCTAATTCTAGATAGCAGATACCGCCATGCCTGTGTCCCCTGGGCCACCTGGAGTCAGCTTGCTTTTTTTTTTTTTTTCTTCATCTTAGTGAATTACTTAATCCCTGTGCCTCAGGGACTCCTTTATAACGTGGTCATCATAGCACCTGCCACCATAAACACAAAAGGAGCTAACAAATGTGACGTGTTTGGCACATCATATGTGCTCAGAAATGCTCATCATGGGGAACCTGGGTGGCTCAGTCAGCTAAGCGTCTGGTTTTCGATTTTGGCCCAGGTCATGATCTCACCGTCGTGAGTTTGAGCCCCGCATCGGCGGGCTCTACGCACCCTCTCTCTCTATCTCTCTCTCTCTCTGCCCCTCCCCTCTCACATGCTCGCACACTCTACCTCTCAAAACAAAGAAACGTTAAAAAAAAATGTCAATCAGAGATCATAAATAGAACGAGCATTGGCCGTGGGAAGTAAAACACATCAGCTCGGGTTTGCTTAGCTGCGAAGTCCGGCTGAAGATGCCCCTTTTGGAAGATGACTGTGAGGGGTAAATACAATGCCATCCCACCTGGGTAAACCACAAAGCGTGGCGCCCGCCTGAGGGGATGGCCGGTGCGGGCCACGCCAGCCGCCCCATCTCTCCGGTGGCTGTGACCTCCACCAAGCAAGAGGGGCCAGCGCTGAAGAGCAGGTGAGACCACGTCAGAGTCCCGGGCCACTTCCTCCCTGACCTCTGGAGAAGGGTGTGACCTCAGGCAAGGCCATGTCCCTTGAGCCTTGGTTTCCCCGGGAAGGAGTGGTTGGGTTTAGGGACGTCGCTAAATGCCCTCCCAGCTCCGGAGGTCTAGGGAGAGGCCCCGTCCTGAGACAGACTCCCGAGACAGACACCCGCACTTCCACGCACACCCACGCTCACATACATGTGTCCCTACGCATCCCTGTGTATATGCGCAGGTTCACACGCACGTTCCAGGGACGAAGTGGCTGCACATTGCTCAGGCCACTTGAGGCACGTCCAGGGAGCCTTAGGCTGCAGGGCATGTTGGCCTTGAAAATCACCCCAGAGAAGAAGGTGTCTGGAAAACCCTTCCAGGCGTTTTCATGCGTGGTCGCTGTTTTCTCCTTAGGCTCCGCCTCCCCTTTGGTCACTTTGCAGATTTGGGATCGGGCCACATGGCCCTCTGGAGGGCTGGGTTGGGGGGCATGGGGCGCCTTGAAAGACCAGCCTGTGCTGTTCTTTCCTCACAGCCCCCTCCTCAGCTCCTGCAAGGGTCTAACGGACCCACAGGGGGAAGTAAACAGCCCCACAGTGTTTACAGCGGTCGGAAAATGGGGCTCTGCCCTGCAGAGGAAGCCAGAGCTGGGGTTAAAGGCAGAGCAGTGGGCCCCGTGCACAGACTGGGAGGGAAGCCGAGGAGGGACAGAGTGCGCGAGCGCGGGTCCCCTCTGGATCCCAGCCCCTCATCTCTAAGTGCCCAGACATCTCGGGGTGGCAAGGAAGAGAATCGTCTTAGTCTTCTAGAACTATGCCTCACTTTTCACTTCCGGTCCCTTTTCCATCAGGCTCGGGGGAAAATAGAGAATTTGTTCCAGAAGTTTCTATGGTTCTGAGGTCTTTTTTTTTTTTTTAATGTTTTTAATGTTTTATTTATTTCTGAGAGAGAGAGACAGCGTGAACAGGGGAGGGTCAGAGAGAGAGGGAAGCACAGAATCTGAAGCAGGCTCCAGGCTCGGAGCTACCTGTCAACACAGAGCCAGACGCGGGGCTCAAACCCACGAACCGTGAGATCATGAGCTGAGCCGAAGTCGGTCGCTTAACTGACCAAACCACCCAGGTGCCCCTGTGGTTCTGAGGTCTTAATGCAATGCTGGGTGGTAGGCGGCTGGCCTGTGGTTCTCAGACAAGAATCCCCAGGTCCCTTCTGAGGCTGTCCTTGAGTGGTCCGCGGGTCCTCCCTCGGTCCCATGTGTCCCTGTTTGTGATCACTGGCCCAGCCTAGATGCCTCCTCGGGCCTTTAGCCCCAGGCTCCTGCTCTCTCCCTAATTTCTGCTGTAGGGGCTGCAGGTCTCTTGCCCTTTGTCGTTCTTCTTCAGGTGAGCAGACTGTGCTCCTGCTTCTGGAAGGGGGTCTCCTTTCCCCCCTGTTTCTGGCCAAAGTGCTTTGAACCCTTGCTCAAATCTTCTTTTCTCCCTTTATCACCTCTGGAAACCATCTCCGTTCTCCTGAAGGCTAGGCTCTTTTTTTTTCTTATTTATTCGTTTAGAGAGAGAGAGAGAGAGACATAAACAGCGTGAGTGGGGGAGGGGCAGAGAGAGAGAAAGAATCCCAAGCAGGCTCCACGTGTCAGCCCAGAGTCCAATGAGGGGCTCGACCTCATGAAACCCTGAGATCATGACCTGAGCTGAGACCATGAGTGGGACCCTTCACTGACTGAGCCACCCGGGCACCCCAACAGCTTAGGCTCTTCAAAGAGCTTTATCTTTAAACATTTTTAATTAAACAGCTTTTTTTTCTTTTTTCTTTCTTTTTTTTTTTTTTTTCTTTTTGCCATGGATTGACGTGCAGTTGACAAGGGAGCTTTAGGGTTTTTCTGCCTCCCTTCCTCTTCCTCTCCACTCTGCTTCAACCCTCAAAACCGCCGGAATGAGAGCAAGGGCATGAAACACACAGGGCGAGAAGTGAACATTGGTGAGTATAGCAAAATAATATCCGAGCCGCCTGCCCTGACCCATGGACTCTCTCCACAAGCTCCTGATGTTATGCTCATTTCACAGAGGAGGAAACTAAGGCTTAATGACATTGCGGAACTCACAGGTGTCCTTCTCCTGTGCCAGAACAAACCGCTTTATAAAACGGGTGTGCCCTGGGTCAGTGAACTAGACCCCGCACTTGTTATTATGCAGAAGAATCCTTTATTCAAACAGAGCCTACCGTGGACGACCTGACAAGTGTGTTTCCGCTCTGGTTGGAGGCGCCTGGGCTGAGGGCTTAGGGTGCAGTCCCCCCATCTCACCCTGCACGCACCCCCCCCCAACCCTGTGATGCACCTAAGGACGTTTCCGTGATGTCCCGGGCCCAGGAGCACCTTGGCAACACCTCTTGGTGGCTGGTCCAGTGGATTTCACATCACACATAGCTTGGCTCTTCCCTTGAGGCTGCTGGGCTCCACTCCTGGATGCCATGGGAGGGTCAGATCGTTGGCTTCGGGAGGGTTTGGAGCCCAACGCACCCCCTGCTGCCCAATCTCTCCACTGCATCCGATGCCATCAGCCAGGCTGCATGGGGCCAGTTGCTTTAAATAAACATTAATCTGGCTCCGAGCTAGATTGACAGGGCCTTTGGGAAAGGTTGGAAAGAACACAGCTACAATTGCTCCCCCTGAGACTTCCTTTTTTTTTTTCTTTTTGGCAAATCTTTTCATTGAGGCTGCTGCCATTTCATCCCCTCCCTTTTTATTCATAAAATGGACGTTTTAAGAGACACCCATAGCCCTTGGGCTCTCCTGGCTGGTTGGTCCATCATTCAGGCACCGGCAAGCGTTAGGTGAGCACCTAGTGAATGCCTGGTTACACACAGGGACGCAAAGGTGAGGAAGGCGCTTCTCCATCACCATCCATGGACCACAGGTCATGCCTCTGTGCTTCGCTAGCCCTAGGAAATCATAGCGGACATGTGCTGGCCCCTGGCCACCCAACATTCGCTTCCCCTGACAGCTCCCTGGTTTCCTTTCCCATGACCTGGCCTTCAAGAGTGAGGCCTTTGCTGAGACCACGAATCGGGACACCTTATGCTGCCCTCGTGGAAGCCAACAGGATCGCTAGAGGTTTTCTCGACCACAGTTCTTCCTCCGCCCCAGTGAGACCAAAGCCTGATCACGGGGCCAAAGTCCTTCTGGAGAGGCAGGTGGCTTCCTGAGCTCAGCAGGGGAACCTGACCGCGGAGGACCTTCTCTTCGCTTCGGGTACTTCTTCCAAGCCTGGTGCTCCAGGCTTCCTGTGGGTGCTGGGCTTCTCCCAAATTTCCTTCCCTTCCCTCCCCTCCCTTCCCTTCCCTTCCCTTTTGACAGCGAGATCTAGTCTGTGAGGCTTGCAGGCCGAGATCCCCAGCCAATGTGCCAGCGACCCCGGGTTATTTCGGGTGCATCTCTCATGCTGGGAGCAGACGTTGCCCAGCCCCTGTTCTGGGCCGGATACTGTGGACACGCTGACCCGGAAGACGGCAGACAAACAAGGGATAAGTGTGAAAGTGTCAGAAATGTCGTGGAAATGGAACAAGGGAGGGAGAGGTCAGCCCCGCCCAAAGGCGGGGCCTCCGAACCGAGTTCCCGGCTTTTGCCCTTGACCCCACCCTCCCCTCCCCTCGGCTTTCTCCATGTGGCTTTCACAGACCAGATCAAGTCATTGCGGGGCTCAAACCCACCGGTGGCCCCCTGTCTCACTCCGAAAGGGAGCCAAAGTCCTCCGACGGCCCTCTGTGACCCGCTTACTCACGAAAGGATTCTGTCTCCCAGCCCCCGTGCAGCCGCGTGGGGCCACAGGGCCAACCTCTCACCCGTGGGACCGGGTTGCAGGGAGTCGGTGCATAATCCACCCACCTGCCCAGGACGAAATGCTGCACTTGAGTTTCTTCACTTTCCCTTCTCACCTCTGACTGGAAGGGCCACAGCCAGAACAGCCTGGAAGCCACCAGGTGAAGGAAGGTGGCTCCTGGATGACTGAGGACGTGGAACGGAGCTGCCTTTTTTTTTTAAATTGTTTAATGTTCATTTATTTTGAGAAAGAGAGAGAGAGAGAGAGAGAGAGAGAGCTGGGGAGGGGCAGAGAGAGAGAGACCCAGAATCCGAGACAGGCTCCAGGCTCTGAGCTGCCAGCACAGAGCCTGACATGGGGCTCCAACTCACGAGCCGTAAGATCATGACCTGAGTGCCCAGCGGTGCCTCGAAGGTTCTAGAAGTTGGTAGCCGCACTCTGCAGACCTCTTATCTTCCCTCATCAATCTGCTGAGGATTTGGACTTTTCTTTGTCAGACTGAGTTAGTAGCATACTTTTTCCTTATGTGTCCCATACCTCTGAATTTGCTGGAGGCTCAGAAACCAGATCATCATTTACCAGTGACTACGGTAAATGTGAATAAATGGGTGCTGAGGGAGGCCTGAGAAACTCTTCTGTGAGAACGGGTGTGATTTACTGCATAGGCTCCGGGGTGTCCGTAGCTTCTGAGATGTCTCTGGCCCTCTTCTTTTCTCTGGTTTTCTAGACATCGGAGGTCGCTGAAAAGTAACCTTGGAATGAGTGAGGTGTGACTGCCCTCTCTCTTCTGAGGAAAACATTGTTCTCCTCCCTCCTTACTAACAAACGTGGAAATTGTGGCCCATGGACAATACTAACCAAAAGCCAACTTTGTTTTCTATAGAAATGGACACCTTTTCCTTGAAATTTTGTTAAAAAAAAAAAAAGTAAAAGACTAAAGGGTCAAGAGTCATTAAGACACTATTGCAGAAGAATGAGGAGGGAGTGGGTTGTCCTGCCTGTATAAAGATTTATTCATAGCAAAGGTAGACAAAGATGTCATGGAACTGAATGGAGGAAGGACGCAGAGATGGATCACGGGCTGATCGGAACTCGGACCACCACACACGTGGTTACTACAGATCAGTGGGAGAAGAAGGGACTCATGGAGCACAACACTAGAACAAGTGGCTAAAGTGCAAAATATAATATTATATCCCTTCCTCAAATTCTGCTCAAGGAATCCAGATAGATTTTCTATTTATTTTTGTGAGACTTTATTTTTCAGTGATCTCTACACCCAGTGCGGAACTTGAACTTACAACTCAGAGAGGAAGAGTCACACGCTTTACCAACTGAGTAAGCCAGGCACCCCATATTTAGTTTAAAAAATACATCTGGTGGAGCACCTAGCTGGCTCAGTCGGTTGAGTGGCTGAATCTTGATTTCAGCTCAGACCATGCTCTCAGGGTGGTGAGATCAAGCCCTGCATCAGGCTCTATGCTGAGCCTGGACCTTGCTTAAGATTCTCCCTCTCCCTTTGCCCCTCTCCCCTGCTTGTGCTCTCTCTCTCAAATTAAAAAAGAATTAAATATAAAAAGCCAAGCTTTAAAACTTAAAAAAAAAACCTACATGAAAATATGTTTATGACCATGAACTTTATTAAAGAATGTCTTAAACGGGCGCCTGGATGGTTCAGTTGGTTGAGCATCTGACCTCGGCTCAGGTCATGATATCGAGGTTCATGAGTTCAGACTCCATATCGGGCTCTGTGCTGACACTGTGAGCCTGGAGCCTGCTTCAGATTCTGTGTCTCCCTTGCTCTCTGCCCCTCCCCAGCTTGCCCTCTGTCTCTCTCATAAATAAATACCCATTAAAAAATAAATAAATATATAAATAAGAGTTTCTTCAATAAGACACAAAAGGCCCACCCACATCATGAAGGATAATATTGATGAATTAGACTATCTTAACGTTTTAAATTCTGTTATGACAAAAGGAACCATAAATAAGAAGAGACAAGACATTTGCAATTTATTGCCACTGGTTCATATCCAGGATATATTTTTAAATCCCTATACGTCAATAAAAAGGAAGAATTTAGGAGAAACATGAAATTCACAGAAGAGGAAAACCAAATGGTCAGAAAGAAACAAAAAAATGCTCAACCTCACGAGTAACCGTGGGAATTCAAACGAAAATAATGAGACCTCATTTCAGGTGGGTCAGATTGGCCAAAATTAAAAAGCCCGATAACACCATGTTGATGACGACAGGGGAAAGGAGAAGTCGCACATTTCTGGGGGGACTATAAATTGGTACAAGCCTACAGTTCTTTATCTTCAATTCGCAAATTCCCAAAACTCTGACAACCGCAAGTTTTTTTCACCCCTAAGTTTGCCTTAAATGCACTTCAGGACAAACCCTGATCTAGAATAGAAAGCAGGGTCTTGAAGAGAAATTTGTACCCCCGTGTGCAGGACAGCATTGTTCACAACAGCTAGAACATGGAAGCAACTCAAGTGTCCACAGATGAACAGATAAGGAAGTGTGATGTACACACGCAAGCACAGAATAGTATTCAGCCTGGAAAAAGAAGGAAATCCGGACATGTGCAGCGACATGGATGAATCTTGAGGATGAAGTAAGCCAATGGCAAAGAGACAAATATTGTATAACTCCTCTCGTAGGAGGTATTTAGGGCAGTCAAAATCATAGAGACAGAAATTGTATGGTATTCTCTGGGGTCTGGGAGGGGAAAAGAATGGGGAATTATTGTTTTATAGGTACAGAATTTCAGTTTCATAAGATGAAAATGATTCTGTGGATGGATGGAGAGCTGTACAACACTGATTGTATTTCACACAGGTAAACCAACTGCGCCTTCAAAAAATGGGTAAGATGGTAAATTTTGTTATGTGTATTTTACCACGGTAAAAAAAGAAGACGCTGAATTAATTTGAGTTCTTTATAGTCTTCATTTGTCCCATGTAATGTGGTGGTCCATATGGGAATTTGGAGAAATTTGGAGAAAAGAATTTGAAGAAATATTACTGTTTGATTCTGGGGTGCCCCACCGGGGGTTTTAGATGATAGGTGGTATATCCACCATACTACATTAAAATGTTTTTATTTTTAAATATTTTTAAAAAATTGTTTTTTAATGTTTTATTTATTTCTAGGAGAGAGAGAGACAGCGTGAGCAGGGGAGGGTCAGAGAGAGAGGGAGTCACAGACTGAAACAGGCTCCAAGCTCTGAGCTGGCAGTCAGCACAGAGCTCGACGCGGGGCTCGAACCCACAAACCGCGAGATCATGACCCAAGCGAAAGTCGGACGCTTAACCGACTAAGCCACCCAGGCGCCCCTATTTTTAAATATTTTTAAAAATAGGTTTTTTTTTTTAAATATTTTTGAATTTAAAATAGATTTTTCTTTCTTTTTTGTACAGTTTTTTTTAAAGGTCTATTTATTTATTTTGAGAGAGAGAAAGAGAAAGAGAGCATGGGAAGGGCAGAGAGAGAGAGGGAGAGAGATAGAATCCCAAGCAAAATCCCAAGTGCTGTCAGCACGGAGCCCAACACGGGGCTCGAACTCATGAACCGTGAGAGCATGACCTGAGCCAAAATCAAGAATCAGACACTTAACTGACTAAGCCACCCAGGCAACCCCCTTTTGTACAGTTCTTTTAAATTTTTTTAAATGTTTTTATTTTTAAAATTTATTTCTGAGAGAGAAAGAAAGAGAAAGGGCAGGGGAGGGGCAGAGAGAGGAAGAGAGAATCCCAAGCAGGCTCTGCACTGTCAGCACAGAACCTGATGCAGGGCAGGGCTCGAACCCATGAAACATGAGATCATGACCTGAGCTGAAGCCGGACGTTTAACCGACTGAGCCACCCAGGCGCTCCCCCCCACCCCGCTTTTCTACAGTTCTAAGAATTTTAACACATGTGTAGCTGTGTGTAACTATCACCACAATCGAGATACAGAACAACCCCAAACAACCCCGATTTCTCCCCTTTATAATCACACTCTCCTCCCAGGCACCCCCGCTCCTGGCAGCCATCAATCTGTTTTCCACCCCTCGAGTTTTGTCTTTTCAAGAAGAAATAGAATCGTTCAGCGTATTACATTTTTAAGATCAGAACCATTCCAAAATTGGAAACGATATGTTCCCAAGTGTTTCTGAGGAATTTGTGAGAGCAGAAGATATGCTACTATTTGCCTGGAAACTTCCCCACATGTTTGCACAAGGGACACGTACAAGAATCTTTCTCGCAGGGCCATGCATCGTAACAGAAAGGCAAGCAGCAAACAGTTCATCAGTAAGAAGATGGATCAATAAACTGAGGTTTATTCGTACAATTGAAAAGCATGCAAATAGCATTTTAAAAGAATGGATCCAGGGCCGCCTGGGTGGCTCAGTCAGTTGAGCATCTGATTTCAGTTCAGGTCATGATCTCACCGCTCATGGGTTCGAGCCCCACGTCGCGCTCTGTGCTGACAGCTCAGAGCCTGGAGTCTGCTTCAGGTTCCATGTCTCCCTCTCTCTCTGCCCCTCCCCTGCTCGCACTCTGTCTCTGTCTCTCTCTCAAAAATAAATAAACGTAAAAAAAGAAAAGAAACAAATGCCAAATGCCAAAACCTCCACAGTATGGCAGATGTTTTCTGGGAGGTATTAGTTACAGATAGTTACAGATTTTTAAGGAAGGAAATAAGGAAGCCTGACCTATCCTAGAGGAAGAGGAGAAGCAGGCAGTCAGAGGCTGCAATTTAATTTTAATCGTGTTAAAGTACACATAACATAAAATTTATCATCTCAGACTTTTTTAAGGTTTATTCGTTTTGAGAGAGAGAGAGAGAAAGAGAGAGAAAACACCAGTGGGGGAGGGTCAGAGAAAGGGGAAGACAGAAGATCGGAAGATCTGTGCTGACAGCACAGAGCCCAGTGCAGGGCTTGAACTCCCAGACTGTGAGATGATGACCTGAGCTGAAGCTGAACGCTTAACCGACTGAGTCACCCAGGCGCCCCTCATCTCTTTTTAACTCTATAGTTCAGTAGCATGAAGTACATTCATGCGCAACCATAACCACGATCCCTCCATAGAACTCTTCATATTAAACAGAAACTCTATAATCCCCTGCCCCCCTTCCCTATTCCAACCCTGGTAAATCTTCTGTCTTGATGAGTTTACTACTCTAGGTACCTGGTGTAAGTGGAAATGTACAGTATTTGTCCTTTGGTGACTGATTTATTTCCCTTAGCACAATGTTTTCAAGGTTCATCCATGTTGTAGCCTATGTCTGAATTTCCTTCTTTTTTCAGGCTGAATAAGATTCCATTGTATGTATAGCCCATATTTTGTTATCCATTCATCTGTTGATAGACACCTATTTCCACTGCTTGGTGACTGGGAAAAATAGTGCTATGAACATGGGCATACAAGGTTCTTTTTGAATTTCTGCTGTCTTTTCTCCCCCATTTTTAAAATATTTATGTATTTATTTTGAGAAAGAGAGAGCAAGTGCATGCTTGAGCAGGGGAGGGGCAGAGAGAGAGGGGGAGAGAGAATCCCAAGGAGGCTCTGTGCTATCAGTACAGAGCCTGACATGGGGCTTGATCCCATGAACTGTGAGATCATGACCTAAGCCAAAATCAAGAGTCGGATGCTCAACCAAATGAGCCACCCAGGCGCCCCTCCCTTTTCTTTTTCTTTTCTTTTTTTTTTAGTTTCTTTACTTATTTTGAGAGAGAAAGAGAGAGGGGGAGAGGATGAGCGGGGGAGAGGCAGAGAAAGGGAGAGAGAGAATCCCAAGCAGGTTCCACGTGGTCAGTGCAGAGACCTCAGGAGAGTGAGATCACAACCTGAGCTGAAATCAAGAGGCAGACATTTAATTGACTGAGCCACCCATGTGTCCCTGAGTTTCTGCTTTCAATTCTTTCTGGTATATTGCTGGATCATATGATAATTCTATTTTTAATATTTTGAGGAACTGCCATGCAGTTTGTTTTTTGTTTTTTTTTCTTACAAAAGCCGCTCTGTTTTACATTCCCTCTGATGGACGCACAAGGGGTCCAATTTCTCCACATCCTTATCAACACTTGTTGTTTTGGGTTTTTTTTTTTAATTCTTATTTATTTAAGTAACCTCTACACTCAATGCGAGGCTCAAATGCATGAGATCAAGATCAGGAGTCACCTACTCTTCCTAATGAGCCAGGCATGTGACCCTGTTGGTTTTTTTGTTTTTGTTTGACAGTAGCCGTTCTAACGGGCAAGCTGGTGTCTGATTGTAGTTTTGATTTGGATTTCTTTTATTTTTTAAATTGTATTTTAAATTTTTAAAAATGTTTTTATTTTCTTTCTGAGCAAGAGAGACAGCGTGAGCAGAGGAGGGTCAGAGAGAGAGGGAGACACAGAATCCAAAACAGTCTCCAGGCTCTGAGCTGGCTGTCAGCACAGAGCCCGACACGGGGCTCGAACCCACGAACCATGAGGTCATGACCTGAGCCAGATCAGGTGGGATGCTTAACCCACTGAGCCACCCGGGCACCCCTGATTTGCATTTCTTTAATATTTAGTGATAGCACATTTTTATGGGCTTATTGGCCATCCGTATATCTTCTTTGGAGAAATGTCTATTCAAGTTCTTTGCCCATTTTTAAATCCTGTCGTGTGTTTTTTTCTGGCTGAGTTGTAGGAGTTCCAGAGTATACATATTCTGGATATTATTATCAGATACATGATTTCAAAATATTTTCTCCTATGTGTGGGTTGATTTCTCTCTCTGCTGAGTGTGCCCTTTGATGCACACCATGGCGATTTTAATGGGTGGGAGAAGTCAGCCTGTTTGAGCAGGAGAGTCGGGGGAAGGTTTTCCCGTCACAGGAAAGAGCCTGTGCAAACACACAGGGGAAAGAAGATGTAAGCAGAAAGTAACATGTGCAGAGGGGGTAGGGAGTGGGGAAGAGGTGAAGCTGGGGTAACCCCGTAACCGTAGCCTGAACTTTTCCCCAAGCTAAGTAGCTTGGGCTTCCTCCTGACCTGGTGCTGGGTTCGAGGAGTGATCCCTGGGCCCCTGCCTCATCGGCACCTGCTAGGAGTTTGTTAAACACGCGCGTTCATGTTGCCCCAGCTCTGACCTCCCTCTGGGGACGTGGGTTTTAACAAACCCTGTGATTTTTCTGTCCTTCGGTCCAGTTTGAGCACTGTGGAGGGGGCAATGGGGAGCCACCGCGGGGTCGGGCGCTGGAAAGAGGGGCCCCGGGCGGTTTTTCAGGTTGGAGCGCCACTCACTGTCCTTCCAACCGGCCCCGGCCGGCCCCGCCCCTGCCTCGCTCCGCCCACCCCGCCCGGCCCCGCCCACCCCGCCCGGCCCCGCTCGCTTCGCCCCACCCTCCCCGCCCCTGCCTCGCTCCGCCCACCCCCGTCCGGCCCCGCCCACCCTGCCCGGCCCTGCTCGTTTCGCCCCGCCCTCCCGCCCGGCCTCGCCCCGCCCCTCCGCGGGGCCAGGGTCTGGGGCGCCCAGTGGCCACGTTTCGGCAGCCAGGCCCACATTCCTCTCACTTCCCGCCATTGTTCCGGGTTCCTGTGGCCTCGTCTCCGCACTCGCCCCGGCCGCCCCTTGGCCTCGAGGAGCGGTGACTCATTTCCGTCCTCCTCAGTGACACAAGCCTGCGCGCCCGGGAGTCCGCCCTCCTCGGTTGGCTCCGGGGAGCGCGCGGGCGCCGCGCTTCTCGGCCTGCAGGGGGCGCCGGAGTTTGCGACGCCCGCAGTGTCCCCCGTCCCCGCCACCCCAGGCCACCCGCGCCCGCCGCCGCCCCACGCCCGGAGCCGGCGCGGAGGGAGGGGGCCGGGGAATGCCTCTGACCCCGCTCTTCCCCACCGCCTGCCCGCTGACAGTTACGGATGGGGAAACTGAGACCTGCGGCAGGGGTGTGCTTTGACCAAGGCAGTGCAGCCCCACTGTCCGCGCCCCGCCCCCCGGCCCGGGCTCGTGGGTTTCCCTCAGCCCCGCAGCCGTTACATTTACCCTCCTCGCCACCCCGCGCCGTGTGCTGGTGTTTCCAGTACAAAGTAGGCAGAACTTGCGCCCAGATTCTGATTATTTGTGGGCCCCGAAACACGGTCACCGCTGGAACCAGCAGGAGCCCCCTCCCTCCGCGTCGGCCAGCGCTGGCTCCGGTCGTGGAGGCGTGGGGTGGCGGGTCCCGGCGCCCAAGGGTGACCCAAAGGTGGGGGGGCAAATCGGCTCACGGGCGCCCCCTGCAGCTTGGGCTCTCCCTGGGAAGCAATTGGAGTCCGTTGTTTGGGCCGAGCTGACGGACCTTGTCACCAGGTGCCCGTCGCTCCTCTGCACGCAGTGCTGGCGCCTCTGAACTTGGCCTTCTCCCCCCCCTCGCCCCCCCACCCCCCACCCCACCCCCCCCCCGCTTTCCCTCCAGGTTCCAAGGAGACAGGGAGACTCACTTCAGTCTGGGCATTTCAGGTACTTCCCAAGACCCGGAGCCATTGAAGGGTGCTTTCGTTTCGGAAACACGGAAGGAATAAAGCGAAGGCCGCCCCGGGAGCTGGGGCTCCCACCGCACCTGCGCTCTCCACTTCCTTCTGTGGGGCCCCGGGGGAATGAACGCATCGTGCCTGGCCGGGTTTCTCACTTAGAAAGAGGACTCAATAAATGGTGGTTATGGCTATTGCTTGGCAACGTGGCTACCTGTTGGTGCCTCAGTTTCCTCACTGGAGTTACTGTAGGCTTCCATGAGCTCATCTGTGAAAGGTGCTTGTAAACAGTGCCCAGTGCCTGATAAGAGCCTATAGCCCGGAACACTATAGGGAACAAAGTAGGAACCCAATAAATACTTGTCCAGTGAAATAATGTTGGCTATTATTGTTCTTGCCTGGGCTGATTTTACTCTAGGATTTAGGCAGAATCAGAACAGGCCGGGAGGATTGGAGAGGGAAGGGTTTTGAGGGTCTGTTTGCATAAGCAATAGAGGGCTCCCTGGGAAAAAGTCATGCTAAGGAGAGAGAGTTGAAGAAGATAAAAGAGGTTTGGGACAGGGCAAGGGGGAAAGGAAGATTCAGGGGAGGGGATCCTTGATGCCCACACCTGAGTCCCAGGAGCACTGCAAAAAGTAGACAGTTTCGTGAACATTCCAGAAGGAATCCCAGCACAGTTTATCAATGGCGGCTTCTTGACAGTTTGGCTGCATACGTCCTTTGAACACCGAGGATTGTTTTTTGAAAAAGTCAGCATTTGGGGAGCATCTGGATGGCTTGGTTGTGTGTCTCATTTTGGCTCAGGTCATGATCTCCTGGTTTGTGGGTTCGAGCCCCACATTGGACTCGCTGCTGTCAGTGCGGAGCCTGCTTCGGATCCTCTGAGCCTCTCTCTCTACCCCTCCCATGCTCACTTGCTCTCAAAAATAAATAAACATTTGGGGCGCCTGGGTGGCTTAGTCGGTTAAGCGTCCAACTTTCGCTTAGGTCATGATCTCGCGGTTCGTGGTTCGAGCCCCGCGTCGGGCTCTGTGCTGACTGCCAGCTCAGAGCCTGGAGCCTGTTTCAGTCTGTGACTCCCTCTCTTTCTGACCCTCCCCTGCTCACGCTGTCTCTCTCTCTCTCTCTCTCTCCTAGAAATAAATAAAACATTAAAAATTTTTTTAAATAAATAAATAAACATTTTTAAAAATTAAAAAAAAATGTCAGCATTTTTAATGTGGGTGGATTCATTCTGGGAAGCCTAGCTCCAAGGGTAGAGCACCTGGGAGACACCTTCAGGGCGTCCCCAGAAATGTCTGCAAGAATGCTGGGGACAGAGCCAGAGAAAGCCAATTACTGTTATATGTAGCCCTATTTCTATCAATAGACTGACGCAGGCTTGGATGACTTGGGCCAGCACAGCTTAATGGTGGCCCTGTCGGGGCTGCCTTAGTGGGGAGTGGGCTTGCTATCTGTGGAAGTGTTCAAGTAGGGGCTCAAGTACCACTCTGGGGCATAGCATAATGGGGGTCCCCCATAGAATGAGATGTTGAGCTAGATGGATCTCAAGGTTGCTGTGCTGAGGCAGTGAAATAGTGAAAAAGAAGGGCACCTGGCTGGCTCAGTCGGTAGAGCATGTGACTCTTGATCTCAGGGTCTTGAGTTCGAGCTCCATGTTGGGTGTGGGACCTACTTGAAAGACAGTGAAAGAAAGAAAGAGAGAGGGTGGGGGAGGGAGGGAGAAAGGAAGGAAGGAGAGAGGGAGGGAGGGAAGGAGGAAGAAAGAAAAGGAAGGAAGAAAAGGCATCTCTTGAGACTGCCCATTCCTGGTTCTGCCACTATGATGCTTTCGGAGAGAAGCTCATGGGAAATAGAGTTCACCATGAATGACTCCTGGCTTGTCTACATTCCTCAGGAACAGGATAGCTTTGGCCTAACCCTGCCTTCCACCCAGTGGCCTGGCTGTCTTTGATGAGACGGTGAACTGCAATGGAGGGAGCCTAGCAGAGCCAGGAGTCAGCCGGATCTGGGGTCAAATCTCATCTCCACCTCGTCCTTGGCCAATTGTCTTCCTTCTCTGAACCTTGATTTCTTCAGCTGTACAATGAGGATAAAAATATTCAGTTCTCAGAGTTGTTGCAAGGTGTGTGTACAATGCCCAGTGCATAGTATAGGAGCTTAAAGAATGTCCGTTTTCTCTGGCTTGCTTCAGCCCAGGGGCCAGGCTTTGCCCTCTTGGGGAGAGATGAGATCGTTCTTGAAAAGAATACTGAATGCTGAATGGGTCAGTTGGGATCTTGGACAGCTCCCTTAACTTCCTCAATTCCAGTCTAGTCTTTTATCAATTTTTTTAAGGTTTTATTTTATTTTTTTAATGTTTTTTTTTTTTTTAATTTATTTCTGAGAAAGAGAGAGTATGAACAGGGGAGGGTCAGAGAGAGAGGGAGACACAGAATCTGAAACAGGCTTCGGGCTCTGAGCTGGCTGTCAGCACAGAGCCCGAAGCGGGGCTCGAACCATCTGTGAGATCATGACCTGAGCCGAAGTTGGACGCTTAACTGACTGAGCCACCCAGGTGCCCCTTAAGACTTTACTTTAAGTATTCTCTACACACCCACAAGCTCTTCCCTTCCTACACCTCCCAGTCTTCTGAAAACTTCTCGGCCAACGTCTGCCCCTCCCAGTTCTGGCCTCTACTTCCTCTGGCCACGCCAATGAATTCAAGGTTTGGGGGCCAAGAAAGACAGTTCTTCCTCACGCAGGGGCTGAAGATATTGAGAGAGATGGTCCCAGCTCAGACCATCCATCCAGCTGCCATCCCGGGAGATGCCTCCTTTGTGGAAGCGTCTTTTAAGACATTTATGTGCAGGGGCGCGTGGGTGGCTTAGTTGGTTAAGCGTCCGACTTTCGCTTAGGTCATGATCTCGTGGTTCGTGGGTTCGAGCCCCGCGTCGGGCCCTGTGCTGAGTGCCAGCTCAGAGCCTGGAGCCTGTTTCAGTCTGTGACTCCCTCTCTCTCTGACCCTCCCCCTCTCACGCTGTCTCTCTCTCTCTCCTAGAAATAAATAAAACATTAAAAAATTAAAAAAAAAAAGACAGTTATGTGCAAAACTTCCTATTTCCGTTCTTCCGATGGCCCAGAAGGGGTGGTAGGAATAGATATTAGTCACTAGATTTCATGAAAGGGAACTGGAGAGACATGGAAAGCGCTGGGGTTTCCCCTTCTAAGCCCCAGTTAGCCCGGAGCCGGGAGGCAGAGAGTCCCTAAGTGTCAAGGGCTCCCACAGGTTGTCCATTGTCAGTGACCCCTTCCCACCCAGCCCAAGAGCTCTCTAAGTTCACGGACAAGTCCCCATGTCCTGACTTCTCCCCATGCTCCCTGCAATGTGCTGCCTCAGTACCCCCACTTGGAAACCCAAGATAAACAAAACACTATACATAAATAAAAAGGAGCCCTTGCGCGGCACCAGTCGGTTAAGCCACCAACTTCGGCTCAGGTCATGATCTTGTGAGTCTGAGCTCTGCGTCGGGCTCTGTGCTGACAGCTCAGAGCCTGGAGCCTGCTTCGGATTCTGTGTCTCTCTCTCTTTCTGCCCCTCCCCCAGTCACGTTCTGTCTCTTTCTTAAAAACAAATGAATATTAGAAAAGAAAACAACAAAATCTAAACAGGTGTGGACAGTTCCAGGGAGCCCATGTCCACAGACCCTGCCACTCGGTACTGCCTGCCACCCAGTCGGATTTGCACATTTGCTCCCTTGGCCTGGACCCTTGAGGAGGCCACCTGTCACTTCACAGGTGAGACTCCGCAAGCAGCAACTCCTGGGGAAATCATCTCAGCCTCTGGCTGCTAAGATTGTTTTGGATTCCTCTCTAGCCAACAGTCAAGAGTGCAGGGGTCTGTCTCATCCAACACTGTGGAGTCAACTCTAGGCCCCTCCTCTTCGCTCCTTGACCTGCCACCCACCCCTATGTTTCATACCCACCTCCTAATTCTATCTCCTTCTGAGAGGACGGGAGCCAAGCTGGCCTTTCCCTCTACCAGGATGTCCCTGTCTGCAGCTTGCCTCACCAGAACCTGCTTAAGGTCCCTGGTCCTTTATCACCTCCTTTGAGAACATTTTCCTGACTGTCTCCCTTCCTTGTCCTGATCCCCAATCAGCCTAATCTGACCATGCTGTCGGGATGGATTCCTATCAGGGCCTCTTTCCCTCTAGACTGCACAGATTTCTTTTTACTTTTATTTATTTTTTGAAATATTTATTTTTGAGAGAGAGAGAGACTGAGCATTAGTGGGGAGGGGCAGAGAGGAGACAGAGAATCCAAAGCGGGCTCTGCAACGGACAGCAGAGAACACGATGTGGGGCTCGAACTCAGTATCCTGAGATCATGACTTGAGCCGGAGTCAGACGCTTAACCAACTGAGTCACCCAGGCGCCCTGTACTCATTTCTTTTTTTTTTTTTTTAATATTTTTATTTACTTCTAGGAGAGAGAGAGAGAGAGACAGCGTGAGCAGGGAGGGTCAGAGAGAGAGGGAGACACAGACTCTGAAATAGGCTCCAGGCTCTGAGCTGGCAGTCAGCACAGAGCCCGACGCGGGGCTCGAACCCACGAACCGCGAGATCATGACCTAAGTGAAAGTCCGACGCTTAACCAATTAAGCCACCCAGGCACCCCGCCCTGTACTCATTTCTTATTAGATTTGCTACGCCCACCGGACCATGGGCTCCTTGGAGACAGGGGTTGTAAATTACTTAGCTTTGTGTACTTACTGCTTGGCTGATGTGAATATTCAACAAATGGGTCATGAAATTGTAATAATGGAAGAAAGGAAGGAAAGAAGGAAGGAGAGAAGGAAGGAAAGAAGGAAAGTAAGGAGAGAAGGAAGGAAGGAAGGAAGGAAGGAAGGAAGGAAGGAAGGAAGGAAGGAAGGAAGGGATAGATTATTAACTAATTTGCTCTCCACCTTCCACACATTTGCTTGCCAGGGTTCTGCCGCTGCGAGCACCCATCCCTGTGTGCTTAGAGAGTGTCAACCACCTGTAAGAGGGGGGGGTGACTGGGTGGCTCAGTCAGTACAGCATGCAACTCTTGATCTCAGGCTCATGAGTTCGAGCCCCACAGTGTGTGTAGAGCCTACTTTAAAAAAATTATAAAAAATTAAAATCAAAAGAACCTCAACAACAACAATAAAAGAAGGGCCATGGCCCTGGGCCAGCTGCACCACTGAGTCACACTCAGCTTCTGCTCGCTCTGGGTTTTGTTTTTTGGGATTTTTTTTCTGTAAATTTCATGATCTAACATAGATGTCAAAAAAGACACACAACTGGTGTACATTTTGGTGAATTTGCAAACTGAACGCACACAATTCTTACAAGTAGCACGTAGCACTCAGATCAAGAAAGAAAAGGCAGGGGCATCTGGGTGGCTGAGTTGGTTATGGATCTGGCTCCTGACTTTGGCTCCCGTAATGATCTCACAGTTATGGGATTGAGCTCCACGTCAGGACTCTGTGCTGAGAGCATAGAGCCTGCTTGGGATTCTTTCTCTTCCCCTCTCTCTTCCCCTCCTCTGCTCTTTCTCTCAAAATAAAAAAATAAACTTTAAAAAAAAAGGAAAGAAAATGTAAAGAGCCCCCATTCTAGTTGCTACTCTCTCCAAGGGTAACCATTATTCTCATTCTTTCATCGTTAATTTTCCTGCTTCTTTTTCTTTTTTAAAAAAATGTTCCTGCCTTTGGGGCGCCTGAGTGGCTCAGTCAGTTAAGCATCTGACTTCAGCTCAGGTCATGATCTTATGGCTTGTGGGTATGAGCACCTCATTGGGCTCTGTGCTGACAGCTCAGAGCCTGGAGCCTGCTTTGGGTTCTGTGTCTCCCTCCCTGCTTGCTCTCTCTCTCTCTCTCTCCCAAAAATAAATATTAAAAGTTTTTAAATTTTCCTGCCTTTTACATCCAGATGGCCAACAGACACATGAAACGATGCTCAGCGTTCCTCATCATCAGGGAAGTACAAATCAAAACCACACTGAGATATCACCTCACGCTGGTCAGAGTGGCTAAAATGAGCAAATCAGAGAACTCTAGATGCTGGCGAGGATGTGGAGAAGCCGGCACCCTCCTACACTGTTGGTGGGAACGTAAACTGGTGCAGCCCCTCTGGAAAACAGTGTGGAGGTTCCTCACAAAATTAACAATAAAACTCCCCTAGGACCCACCAATAGCACTGCTAGGAATTTGTCCAAGAGATAAAGGAGTGCTGATGCATAGGAGCCCATGGACCCCAATGTTCATAGCAGCACTCTCCACAATAGCCAAATCATGGAAAGAACCTACGTGTCCATCAACAGACGAATGGATCAAGAAGATGTGGTTTATCTATACCATGGAATACTCCATGGCAATGAGAAACAATGAAATCTGGCCATGTGTAGCAACATGGATGGACCTTGAGGGTGTTATGCTGAGAGAAATAAGTCAGGCAGAGAAGGACAAATATCATATGTTTTGCACATATAGGAGGATTAGGAGGAACTTAACGGAGGACCATGGGGGAGAAGAAGGGCAGAAATGGTGGGGGAGAGGGAGGGAGGCAAACCATGAGAGACTCTTGAATGCTGAGAACAAACTGAGGGCTGAGATGAGGAGAGGGGAGAGGAGAAGGGGGGTGATGGGCATGGAGGAGGGCACTTGTGGGGATGAGAACTGGGTGTTGTTGGAAACCAACTTGACAACAAACTATTAAACAAACAAACAAATAAATACATAAAATTTCCTCCCTTTTAATTTGTATAAATATGATGTAATATATGCTCTTTTTTTTTTAATTTTTTTTTTAATGCTTTATTTCTAGGAGAGAGAGAGAGAGAGACAGCGCGAGCAAGGGAGGGTCAGAGAGAGAGGGAGTCACAGACTGAATCAGGCTCCAGGCTCTGAGCTGGCAGTCAGCACAGAGCCCGACGTGGGGCTCGAACCCACGAACCCCGAGATCATGACCCAAGCGAAAGGCGGACGCTTAACCGACTAAGCCACCCAGGCGCCCCTTAATATATGCTCTTTTGAATCTGACTTCTTCAACTTAATGCTGCGTTCGTGAGATTTATTCATGCTCCGGCTTATTCATCCTCACCGCCATATAAAATTTCATGAGACAAGGTGCCACAGTTTATTTATTCCTTCTGCTGTTGATGGACTTTTGGGTTGTTTCCAGGTTTGGGCTAATCAGGCTAGTGCTTTCCTGCCCACGCCTCCGGGAGCCCAGGCACATCTTCTCTGTCTGCCTGAGAAGGGCTGAGTCGTAGGCGAGGAGTATACTCTTAATTAGCAGAGACTTGCCACCTTCCAAAGTAGCTGTGGCGGTTTCCACTCCCACCAGCGGGGTAGGAGAGTTCTAGTGGCTCCACATTATCACTGACGCTTGACATTACTTGTCTTCCTGTGTCTAGATAATCTGGCGGGTGGATTCTTTTGTTTTGACCACGAGTTCTGTCTCCGTGGCGGTCTGCTCCAGCTCCCTCAGTTTGGGGCGGGTTCTGGAGAACGGGCTTCTTCGGTTCCTTGACTCCTCTCTCCCTGCAGGTTTGATCTATAGCTTGTGTCCAGCCCTGCAGATCTGTAACGGGCCTCTCAGCTGGGTCGGAGGATTCCCTTCCATGAGGAGCACCCCACCTGCAAATGCCAACATCCCATAGAGTGGGGACGACCAGTGACGGAGATGGGAAGGGGGAGGGAAGGCCAAAGGGAAGCTGTTCTTCAAGACCCGCACAGACCTTCTCATGACTGCAGCTTCCTTAGCTGCTACCTGTGGCCCCTTTTCAGGTGTTATCATACTCAAAACATTCAGTATGGATCGAAAATAATCAAATAGGGGCACCTGGTTGGCTCAGCCAGTAGAGCATGCCTCTTCATCTCGGGGTCACAAGTTATGCACATTGGGCGCAAAGGTTACTTTAAAAAAATGAGGGGCACCTGAGTGGCTCAGTTGGTTAAGCGTATGACTTCGGCTCAGGTCATGACTTCACAGTTTGTGAGTTGTGCTCAGAACCTGGAGCCCGCTTTCTATGTTTCTCTCTCTCTCTCTCTCTCTCTCTCTCTCTCTCTCTGCCCCTTCCTCATTTGTGCTCTCTCTCTCTCTCAAAAATAAATAAATAAATAAATAAATGTACATTAAAAAATAGATGTAAGAGCTAAAACTATAAAACTCTTAGAAGAAAACTTGGGGGTAAAGATTCATGACTTTGGATTTGTCATTGGGTAGATGTGACTACGAAAGCATAATCAAAGGAAGCCATAGATAAACTCGACATCATCACCATCAAAAACTTTTGTTGTTGTTCGAAGGACACTACCATGAGAGAAATAAAAGGACCCACAAAACTGGAGAAAATATCTGCAAATCATTTATCACTTAACAGGCTTGTGTCTGGAATACGTAAGGAACTCTTAGACCTCAATCATAAAAAGACAAATAACCCAGTTAAAAATGGGAAGTAGGAGCTGAATAGACATGTCCCCAAGGAAGCTATACAAATGGTCAAGAAGCACATAAAAAGATGTTGGAGACCATTGGCCATCAGGGAAAGGCAAATTAAAACCACAATGAGATATTACTTCACACCCACTAGGATGGCTGTAATGGAAACACATCATAAGAAGTGTCGGTAAGGGTATGAAGACACTTGAAGCCCCTCACCTACTTCTAGCGGGAATATAAAATGCTGCAGCCACGTTGGGAAGCGACGTGGCTATTCTTCAAAAGGTGAAACAGAGCGTTACCATTTGAGCGAGCAATTCTATTTCTAAGTATATCTACTCAAGAGAAATGCAAACACAAGGCCATCCAAAAACTTCTACATGACCGTTTATAGCAGCATTATTCATAATAGTCAAAAGGCAGAAGCAACGGATGTCCATCAACGGATGAATGCATGAGCAAAATACGATGTATCTAATGGAATATTATTTGTTCTTATGAAACAGTGAATGAAATACTGAAACACACCACCACATGGATGAAACTTGCAAACATCATACTTAAGTGAAAGAAACCAGTCACAAAAGAACACATATGCTTTCTTTTATATGAAATGTCTGGAATTGGCAAACTTATAGAGACAGAAAATAGAATAGTGGTTACCTAGGAGTGTGGGAGATGGCAGGAATGACAGTGACAGCTAATGGGTACTAAAAACCATTTGGGGGATAATAAAAAATGTTCTAAAAGTGTGGCAACATCCCCATAACTTGGTGAATATACTAAAAACCATCGAATTGGACCCTTGAATGTGTGGAATTTTATGGTGTGTGAATTATATCCCAATAAAGCTATTACAAAAAATAATTAAAAAGTGATTGAGGGCGCCTGGGTGGCTCAGTCTGGTTAAGCGTCCGACTTCAGCTCAGTCATGATCTCACTCTTCACAAATTCGAACACTGTGTTGGGCTCTGTGCTGACACCTCAGAGCCTGGAGCCTGCTTCAGATTCTGTGTCTCCCTCTCTCCCTCGGCCCCTCCCCCACTCGTGCTCTCAAAAATAACTAAACTGTCTGTCTGTCTGTCTCTCTCTCTCAAAAATAAACATTAAAACAATTTTTTAAGTGATTGAAATCTTCACCGTTCTCCCTTGAGAAAATTCTAAAAGGGAACGTATGGGTTAAATGGTATCCCCACTTCCTAAGTCCCAAAACCCAGGAATGTGACCTGATTTGGAGAAAGAGTCTTTGCAATGTAATTTTAAGCAGGTAAAGAGCAGATCATTTTGGACTATCCAGGTGGGCGCTAAATCCAAAGACAAGTGCCCTTATAAGAGACACACAGAGGAGAGAGAGAAGAGAAGACTGTGTGGAGACAGCATCTTGATTTCTGGCCTCCAGAACTGTGAGAGAATGAATTTTGATCATCTTAAGCCATTAAGTTAGTGGTGATTTGATGCACCATACAAGCACAGGGATAACTGATAACACAGCAGCACTTTTTTTTTAATGTTTATTTATTTATTTTGAGAGGGAGAGAGAGAACAGGGGAGGGGCAGAGATCAGGAGAGAGAGAATTCCAAGCAGACTCTGCATTGTCAGCGCAGAGCCTGACATGGGGTTCAATCTCAAGAACCGTGAGATCATGACCTAAGCCGACACCAAGAGTTGGAAGCTTAAGGGGCTGAGCCACCCGGGTGCCACTAGTTATTTATTTTTAAATATTTATTTATTTTTGAGAGAGGGAGAATGGGGAAGGGGCAGGGAGAGGGGAACAGAAGATCCAAAGTGGGCTCTGTGTTGACAGCAGAATGCCTGACGTGGGGCTCGAACTCATGATCCATGAGATCATGACCTGAGCTGACGTCAGATGCTTAACCAACAGAGCCAACCAGGTGGCCCTATCATACACAATGTCTAGTGGATGGGACTACATGGGAGCTGCTTTATGGGTCATTCTTTTTTTTTATTATTAATTTTTAAAATGTTTTTTATTTATTTCTGTGAGAGAGAGAGAGAGCGAGCATGAGCAGGGGAGGGTCAGAGAGAGAGAGAGACACAGAATC
Organism: Proteles cristata cristata; assembly: GCA_017311185.1. NCBI lineage: Eukaryota > Metazoa > Chordata > Mammalia > Carnivora > Hyaenidae > Proteles > Proteles cristata. Next base: position 1,134,427 of record JAESUZ010005299.1, read on the forward strand.
GGAAGCAAGCTCCAGTCTCTGAGCTAGCTGTCAGCACAGAGCCCGACGCGGGGCTCGAACCCACGAACCGTGAGATCATGACCTGAGCCGAAGCATAACTGACTGAGCCACCCAGGCGTCCCTTTATGGTCATTCTTGTTAATCACTGGATGTCTACTGCCCAGTCCTGGAATGTATCAGGCAGTCAACACTGCTAATTTCATCATTTAATGAAATGGGAGAGCCCGACAGGAGATTGTTGACTCATTATCCAAATTTAGAAGAAGCGCAATATGGAACATGAGAAAATAAGACTAACTTTGATGGGATCATAATATGAGCTAACATTTATTAAGAACCTTTGTTTTAGGATACCTGTGTGGCTCAGTAGGTTAAGTGTCTAACTCTTGACTTTGACTCAGGCTAATATCTCAGGATAATGAGATCGAGCCCTGTGTCAGCCCACCCAATGTGGAGCCTCCTTGAGATTCTCATTGTCTTTCTCTCTCTCTCCCTCATTATCTCTCTCTCTGTCCCTACCCCACTCACTCTCTCTCTAAAAAGAAAAAAAAAAAAAAGAAGAGGAATCTGGGTGGTTCAGTTGGTTAAGCACCCAACACTTGATTTCCACTCAGGTCATGATCTAATGGTTCATGAGTTCGAACCCCCGCATTGGGCTCTGCACCAACAGCGTGGCGCCTGCTTGGGATTCTCTCTCTCCCTCTTGTTTCTGTCCCTTCCCTGCTCTCTCTCTCTCAAGATAAATAAAGAAACTTAAAAATTAAAAATAAAATAGGGGCACCTGGGTGGCTTAGTCGGTCGAGCGTCCGACTTTCGCTTAGGTCACGATCTCGCGGTTCGTGGGTTCGAGCCCCGCGTCGGGCTCTGTGCTGACTGCCAGATCGGAGCCTGGAGCCTGTTTCAGTCTGTGACTTCCTCTCTCTCTGACCCTCCCCTGCTCACGCTGTCTCCCTATCTCTCTCCTAGAAATAAATAAAACATTAAAAAAAATTAAAAATAAAATAAAAAGAATCTAAATAAACCTAAAAATTAAATATAAAATGAAATAAAATAATCTTAAAAGCTTTAGGGGCATTTAAACACATTTATACATTCTATAAACATTTGAGCACCTGCTGTGCATCAGCTACTGAGAACACACATGTGGATCAAACAGGTCCAGGTGTAAAAAGCTCATAACCTAAGGATAGAATTCTCTTGAGTCTCATGGTAACCTGCTGAAATGAGTAGTATTAATCCAGGTTGGTTAGGACATTTTTGTCCCCAGTGACATGGAACCCAACTCAAATAGGCTTGAACAATGGAGGGAACGTACTGGTTATGTGACCGAAAGGCCAAGAAGAGTAGATCTGACTTCAGGCACGGCTGGATCCTGGATGCAGTGACGTCTCCCGGGCCCGCTTGTCTCCCGGCTCTTCCCCCCTTGAGGCTGGCACCGCGTAGCTGCCCCGGCAGCCCTGGGTGTCCACTGCCAGTCTCCGTATGGCTGCAGGTTCCCTTGCTGGAGCTCTGAGGCCAGGAGGAGAACAGATACCTCTTATCCGGGAGCTCTTGCCGAAGCCCAGCCATGCACACTCTGATCGGCTCGGGTCACCGGTCTGTTCCTGAGCTTCTCATTCCACCAGAGGACAGCAATGCCCCCGGGGGCGTCCCAAAGGCTCCCGGCCCCATCCTAAGGTACCCCCTAAATGAGGTATGGGCCCTTCCTCGACATCACTGACTTCTGAGCTTCTGAGTGAAAATCAAGGGGTGCTGCTGTAAGGAAGGGGGCGGGGAAGCCAGAGAGGCAGACGATGACTGCTCACAAGTCTCTCTGCAGTAGAGGTAGACACAAGGCTCACGGAGGGGTGAGGTGACGCCCATGGCCACACTGTGGGGACCTGGCAGAGCTGAGGCTGGAATCCAGGTCTGCTTGGTTTCAAGGAGCTCTTTTTACAACAGCCTCCTGCCCTGATGGGAAGGAGCCTGGAGTCCCCACTCAGAGGCCTTTCTTTTAAATCCTAAGGTGGGAAGGCTGTTCTTTTTTTTTTTTTTTTTAATGTTTTTATTTATTTATAGGAGAGAGAGAGAGAGACAGCATGAACAGGGGAGGGTCAGAGAGAGAGGGAGTCACAGACTGAAACAGGCTCCAGGCTCTGAGCTGGCAGTCAGCACAGAGCCCGACGCGGGGCTCGAACTCACGAACCGCGAGATCGTGACCTGAGCGAAAGTCGTATGCTTAACCGACTAAGCCACCCGGGCGCCCCGGGAAGGCTGTTCTTTCCACCAACGGGGCTGTGGTCGGCAGCTCTGTGAACGGAAGCGCTGAGCATTTTGCCCTGGGAGTCTCCCTCTAGCTTTTTTCTTATGAGTAAAACTCCTCTCCCTTCCAGTCCCTCCGGCCAAGGATCTTTCAGCCCTAGACTGAGTTGCTGCTTTATAGATGAGCTCGATTCGACGGCAGCTGGGCTCCAGAAGGTCTCGCAGAGCCATGTCGTGGCCAGCCCAGGATTCATTGCCAGTGGTCAGGCCAAGCCAGGCCCCGAAGCCGCTGGCCTCCTCCCTCTGCCCGCGCTGCTGTCCCTCCTGCAGGCTGGAAGGCAGACAGAGCAGACAGGAGAAGCACAAGACAGTCTGGTGACCGAGCACCTGCCAGGCTCCTGTCTGGGCGTCCGTCTTTGTGCTTAGGGCAGCCGGGCCTTCTCACTGGGGCCCCCGCCGGCCCTCCATCACACCCCGAGAATGATCAGTCTACTCCCCCCACAACGTCTGTTCGGTCTCCACGTGCCAAATTAATGCCCACCACATCCGGCATGGGGGGGTTCTTTTAGAGTTCTTTATCTGATTTTAATGCGTGCCTGGGGGCGGGTCCCCACAGATGGCACCCCGCAATTCGGGCACGGTGTACGTGATGAGGACATCGGATTCCACAGCTTAAGGACTCCGTCTGACCCGACGGCTCCCCTCACCCCTGCTGACACTTGTCTCAAGTCCCAGGCACCTGCACTACGGCCTCATCTGCTAGAGTGACTCACAGAGCTCAGGGAAACACTCAGTTTCGTTCACAAGTTTATTAAAGGGTGTGATGAAGGACACTGGATGAAGAGATGTGTGGGGCAAAGTTCTGAACAAAGAAGCTTCTGTGCTTGCGGAGTGTGGGGCCCGGCTCAGTAGCGGGAGATCTTCTTGGTTTCCCCAGCTTTCTGAAAAGAAAGAAGAGGACAAACAAACTGTCCCCTTGGGATTTTATGGTGGCTGCATTACATAGTCCTGACTGGCGAGGCCATCGGCCTTTGGCTGATCCAACCTCTAACCTCTCTCCCCGCCTCCCCCAGAAGTCGGGTTGGGGGATGGGAATGAGAAAGTTCCAACACTTTAATCACACAGTTGGTCCTCCTGGCCACCAGCCCCCACCCTTGGGTGCGTCCGAAAGTCACCGTCATTAATAGCAAGTCACCCATGTCACCTTCACAGCTCCGGAGCATTTGGGGAACTGTTCACAAATATTTGGGTCAGCGGAATGGCCAAGTGTGTATCTCTTATAAATCATGACATGGCGGCAGTGTTGTGGCTTGAGTTGGGTCTCCCCAAAAGGCACGTCCGAGCCGTAACCCCTGGTCCCTGTGAATGCGACTTCATTTGGAAGTAGAATTTTTTTGCTGGTGGAACCAAGTTAGGATGAGGTCATGCTGGATTAGGTTGGGGGAAATTTGGCCGCAGAGACATGCGCAGAGGGAAGACAGTGAAGGCACAGACACAACAGGGAAAGGGTCATGTGAGCACGGGGCAGAGATTGGAGAGATGCAGCCACGAGCCAAGGAGCGCCAAGCGTCGCCAACAAGCATGGGAAGCTAGAAAGAGGCAGGACGGGACCCTCCCCCAGGCCTTCCAGAGAGAACAGGGCCCTGCTGACACCTCGATGTCAGATGTCCGGCCTCTGAAACTGTGAGGGAATGAATGTCGGTTACTTGAAGCTACCACGTTTGTGATGCTTGTTATGGCAACCCTAGGAGACGAAGACGAGGGGACAGAGAGCTAACAAAGTGCTGCTGGTAGCCGGGAGCCGCAGAAAGGCGTAGACAGCCAGAGGTCAGGTTCTTAGCTGTGCCAACATGGGCAGGTTACCTCAACTCTCTGGGCCTGGAACTGTACATTGCAACTGTCAGTAAATTTCAGGAGTTGGCGAGGGTCCTTGGCCTGAAGAGAAGATGGGGCTGGCGGTGGCCAGGGGGTGAAGATGAATACCGTCTTTAAACCTCAGAAGGAGTCATGAGGACCAGCCACCTAACCCATTCTGTGTGACATGAACCTCGGGAGTGAAGTGAAACTGAGGAAGAACAGGCCTGAACCGGAAAGACCTTCCTGTCAAGGAGAACGGCCCGCTAGCGGCCGGGGTTGACGGGACGGGTAATGAGCTCCCCGTGACTGGAGAAGACAACAGAGAGGCTGAAAAACTGTCAGTGAGAAAGTCGGCCACCACCCAGGGCAACCCTCTGCTGCGACAGAGCCAGGATTTAAGCCTGAGCTGCTTGACCTCAAAGCCCATTTTCTCAACTTTCTCTCCTGTTCAGTGGGTAGAGACACAGTGAAATTTCAATGTGTGAAGTCCTTTCTAGCTCCACAGTTTTCTTGTGAAACTCTGTGTTTCAGCATCCTCTGCTTTCTTCCACAGGTCACGGGAAAGTTGGTCGGTGGTTTGGAATCTAGAACAAAGTTCCCTAAAGAAACAAACCAATGTTGGGTTTCTCAGGTCACCCTTGGAAATTCAGAAGCCGGAACCAAACAAGGCTCTTTATCGCCCAGTGTCTGAGGCCATGATGGGGACTCCCTGGGCTTCATCGATGTGGATGTGGGTCCATCAGTGTGGCTGACCTACCATTATGTCCTGTCTCTTCTTCCCGTGTCCTCTGTCGTAAGGTGACCAACTATCCCCTTTTGCCAGGGACTGGAGGGCTTTCTGGACACGGGGCTTTAGTGCTAAAACAGGGAAAGTCCTGGGTGCACTGACACAAGGGGCCCCAGTGGGTCTCAGGCAGAAACGAATGGGACCGTTTTTCCTACTTTGGGGCTTGAGGACCCGTCCAGCCCATGCTTGAAGGGAAGGGCCTTCTTCAACTGAACACAGCTTGGCTACGGCCCAATGAGGCCAGGGCAAGGATAGAAACATCCAGATATCCTGTCAACAGACTGCACGGGGCTCCAGACTGCCTGCAAGTGGGAGTTAAAGAGAAGGCAAGGTTGAGACCCTGTGTCTGCCCTCAGAGACCTGCCAGACGCTAGTGTTGTAAGCGGAGGATCCCCAGACCCCCGAGAACAAAGCTGCCAGGCTTCATGGTGCTGCTGGCCCAGTGCTTCTGGTCACCCGTGGTCGACTGTGATCTGGAAGGAGATGACCCTCCCAAAGCATCATGGGAAGGTCATCTAGGTAGCCTAACATTAGCTATTCACATGCTTCCATCCTGCCCCCACTTCATCTCATCGTATCCGAATTCTGTCATCGCGCATCGTCACCAGGAGAAGGGTGAGTAAGCCCAATAAGATATTTTGAGGGAGAGAGAGAGAGAGAGAGAGAGAGAGACTGTGGTCATGAAACTTTTATCACAGTATATATTTATCATTGTTCCAGTCCATTATTAGTTATTGTTACTCTCTTCCCGTGCCTGATTTACAAGTTAAACTTGATCCGAGGCATGTAGGTATAGGAAAAATGAATATATGAGGTTCAGTTGTATCCGCAGTTTCGGGCATCGCCTGGGGTCTTGGAACCTGTCCCCCTCCCCACCAGGTAAGGGGGGGGCTACTGTATTACACTATTTTAATTGCTGTAGCTTTATTATTTTTTTTAATGTTACACATTTTTGTTTGCTTATTTATTTATTTTTATTTTTTATTTTTTATTTTTTTTAATGTTTTATTTATTTCTAGGAGAGAGAGTGAGAGAGAGACAGTGTGAGCAGGGGAGGGTCAGAGTGAGAGGGAGTCACAGACTGAAACGGGCTCCAGGCTCCGATCTGGCAGTCAGCACAGAGCCCGACGTGGGGCTCGAACCTACAAACCGCGAGATCATGACCTAAGCGAAAGTCGGACGTTCAACCGACTAAGCCACCCAGGCGCCCCAATTTATTTTTATTTTTTTAAGCAGGCTCCACGCCCAACCTGGGGCTTGAACTCACAACCCTGAGATCAAGAGTCCCATGCTCCACTGACTGGGCCAGCCAAGGAGCCCTCTTTTTCTAGTTTCTTAAGGTAGAAACTTAGATTCCTGATTTTTTAAAAGTTTATTTATTTATTTTGAGAGAGAGAGAAAGAAAGCGTGTGTGTGAGTGCACCAGCAGGGGAGGGGCAGAGAGAAAGAGAGAGAGAGAATCCCAAGCAGGCCTGGGAGCCCAACCCAGAGCTTGACCATGACCTGAGCCAAAATCAAGAGTCAGACATCTAACTGACTGAGCCACCCAGGCGCCCCCCACGTTACTGATTTTAGATCTTTTTTTTTCTTATAATATATGCATTCAAGGCTATAAATTTCCCTCCAAGCACTGCTTTTGCTATGCCCAACAAATTTTAATAATTTGATAATTGCCATTTTCATATAGTTCAAAATATTAAAAACTGTCTCCCAAGGCTTCTTCTTTGATTTACGTATTATTTAGAAGTGTGTCGCCTCATCTCCAAAGACTTTGGAATTTTCCAGCTACCTTCCTGTATTGATTTCTACTTTAATTCCACTGAGGCCTATGGGCATCACTCTAGAGGACCAGACTGTATCCTGGGCTTTGTTCATGTTACATTGTGTGGGCTCTGGGTCCCGTAAAATTCTCAAAATGTGTTGCATTTGTGTGTTATTGGGCAATTACCTTCAAACTCCGGTCTTGGATGGCACCCCAAATCTCAACTCCATTTTAAGTGTGTTTGTTTACATTTTCCCTCAGCTAAATGAACTTGCTCCCATGAACATGCAGTTCAGGGATCAGCCAGAGATTTGAACCACGCTTATACGCGGGATCTGGGGGTCTCCTCCTTTGCTTCTCTTCCTTCTGGGGTTGCCCCCTCCACTTCCCAGGGGCTGTGGTCGATTAGAATTTGTCCTCTGCTTCTTTAGGCCTGAAAGACTGGAGGTTTTCAATCCATGCTGTGCGAAGGGCGGCCGGCTCTCAAGATCAAGGCCATAAAAAATGGCGAACTTCCTCCCCATCATTCCCTTCTTCCAGAGTCTACTTGCTTTTATTCATTCTCCAGTACCTTGAGAGTGTGTGTGTTGTCTAGGGTTGTTATCTGTGGGAGGGTCAGTTCCGGAAGATCTGACTTGATTCCACTGGAAGAAAAACGCCCCAAACCATAGAGAAGTAACATCCCCAGCTCCTGGCCACCCAGTGAGCAAACTGGAGAACCGACATTCAAACCCAGGCCTATCCAGCTCCAGCCCCCTGCCTGCATTTTGATTATTCTGATCTGTCCTCCACCCCTATTCACCAGCTGAAAATGCCAGAACTCGTTGTTCAAGCGACAATGCTGGGGCCTTCTGGAGTCTCGGACCTGCCCTTCGTGCAAAACCCATCTTAAATTCAGAAGCGGATTTTATGTTCCATCTCTTTCGTGTGTTTGTTTATTTCTTTGTTTGCACATTTTCTGTCCTGAGACAGGGTGGTGATCCAAATGTGCCCGCCTTGAAGCCAGAGGGATCTGTGTTCCAATCGTGCCCTTGAACTCGTACGTGACCTTGGGCAGGTCACTTCAATCTCCTCATCTGTGAAATGGGGGAAACCATGCTATTGACCTCCAAAGGTCACAGTGAAGATCAAATGAGATACTTCAGGTCAAGTTCAAAGTACATACGGTGCCTGACATGCAGTCATTAAATGAGACTGTCAGTGAGGGCTTTTTCCTACCCTGAGGTATGGAGGTGGGGGCCAGTGGGATGCTGTGTGACACATTTTCTGGTGCCTGTGCCCAGGACACTGCTTCTGTCATCTCACCCTGAGTGGCAGAGCCTAGAGATGGGTGAGCAGGTCCATGTTTGTGGGAAAAGGCACCCAGAGCCCAGAGAGAGTTAGCTCCCACCTGAGACGTGTAGCAGGGTGGGGAGGTCAGGCCAGCTCCCGGAACTCCCCTTCCAGAATCAATGGTATTTTCACTCCTGTGAAAAGCCTGCTCCCCTCAGGGGGCTGGGGGTGGGGACAGGTGTCCAGGGGCCCGTGTGGAGGGGGCTGTGGGCACTGCCACAGTAGACTAGGAATGAGGAGGAGGTTTGTTTCTGTTCTATTCTTCTCTGGTGGGCTGGACCGGTGTCTGGAAGGAAGGCAGAGAGGGGCGGGGAAGTCACTGAAGGAAGGAGGGAAGGGACGGAGGGAGGGAGGAAGGCAGTAGGAGCTGGGGAGGGAGGAAGAAAGCAAGTGGCTGTTGCAGGGATGACGGGGACGGGAGGGAATGGGAGGGGGCCGGGGGCGGCACTCAGTTCAGCTCAGAGGCTGCCACCTGCCCGGTGTTGGGGAGCTGTCATTGTATTGCTGTATTGCAATGACAGGAAAAGAAAGCAGGGCTTGGTGGGGAGGGGGGAGGGGGAGCCTCTGCCCACCCACCCCTGCCTGGCCAAGGACATGGCAGTGAGCTCTGGCCATGTTATGCCCTTTTACCCATCTGACTTATTTACCTGAAAAAACCTCTCTGCCCAGACAGTCTTAAGGATCACGGAGCTCAGAGATGGTAAATGAGCCCAAGGTCACCCAGCCTGTAGGCAGCAGGGCTGGGCAGCTCCTCGCCCCACACCAGCTGCCTCTACTCTCCCAAACTGTGGCTTGGCCAGGAGGGGGGGGGGGGGCGGGGGCCACAGGCCAAGGGCTCCTCAGCCTTGTTCCTCTGCCCAAATCCAGCCAGCTCTTCTTCTCTCATCATTCATTCATTCTCTTGTCCATTCATTCATTCCTTCATGAGCATCCTAGGCTGTATACTGTTCCTTGGGGAGACCACATCGAACAGGCTAGATAGTCCCTTCCTCCCAAAGTTCACAGGCTAGTGGGAGTCCCGAAGGAGATTCAGAGTGGTTTAGAGTAAATTTTAAGTCCTGTATCCCCTCTCCCAACCTACACACACACACACACACACACACACACACACACACACTTGCCCTTAGCCTGGGGCAAGCTTCTCTCCCAGGCCAGCTCCGAATCAGGCAATGTAGGCAGGGAGCCCCCAGACAGCTGGGCCTGAGGCCAAGGCTCTCTTCCTCACATCGATCCCTGTTTCGGTGGCAAACCCGGGAAAAGCATGAAGAGCAGTGAGCAGATTCAGATTTTCCAGACTGGGGGTGATCCAGGGTTCGGCGTTTGGGGAGAGGTCGAAGGGAGGGAGACACAGCGACTGTGTGCAGGCGCCATGCTGTAGGAGCCCCTCAAGCACTTCCTCAGCCCTGATGGGGACTCTGCGGTGGGACTCTCTTTGTATTGTCCAGGGGAGGCCATGGAGACCCAGAGAGGTCAAGTCGTTTGTTCAAGGACACACCGCTAGTAAGTAGCAGACCTGGGACTCCTCTCCATTACAGCAAGCAGTCAGGGCCGCCTTCCTCCTTAGTGCTGGGGAGGCTTTGGAAGAGAAACACGGCGCCTTGAAGCCACAATCAGACCAGGACCGCATGGCCCAGGAGGCTCCAAAACAGAATTATCGGGACACATGAAATATCTTCTCATTGAACCATGTCGTCCAAGCGGCCGGGATGCTGGACCAGAGCCAGGGGAGGAGAAAGAAGGCTGAAGACATGGTTTGGGAAGTGCAATGTTCTGATGGGTGCCAAGGGCCTCTCGGGCTCCCCACACGGTGGGAGGCGGATTCCTCCCTGCCCATTCAGCCCCACCACCCCTGCTCTAAGGCTGGCTTATAAATAGCTGGGAATGTAACTGCTGGGCAGGGAGAGCAGAGTCTAGCTTGCTCCTGGGCTGAGAAACATGGAGGCGGAGGGGGTGAGAGGACAGCGGCCGGCCTGGAACTAAACTTGAGGTTTGCTGGAAAGATCTGTGTCCTCTAGCAACAGCAGCTATGAGAGAGATCCAGATCTTGAGCAGCCTCCAGGGTATAGACTTCCATAGGACCCTGGTATTCGCACACACCCTGGTCTGGGTACCCAAGAGCACCGAGATGACCATGGACCTCTCGCCAGGGTCAGGATGCTCTGAGGTCTCTGTCGATGGAGAGGAAACTCACATGCACTGAGCACCTATCACGTGTCAGGCACCGGGCATATGATGATGTCGTCACTGAAATAAACGCATGGATAGCAAACCCTTCTTTGAGTAGCTACCTCCAGAGGCCCTAGGCACCTTAGATAAGGATATTGCTGTGTTACGATTTTTAATGTCAGCAACACAATAATGCAATAACGGTAACATAAAATCACAACACACAGTAACCGTAACTGCCCTATTAGTGACTATAATTTCTTGAGCACCTTCTAGGCTTCAGGCTTAGGGTTGGGCTTTACAGATCATTATCATATCATTGTTGTCATGATCGCCATCATCATCATCATCGTGGTCGTCATCATGATCATCGTCACCATCATCATCAGGTTGACACTTGTCTGCTTTTTGCTGCCGTGTTCAGCATTGATTAAAGACTCTTATTGGTCTAGTTTAACCTAACCCTTTTTTTACCTACCTTGTGAGGTTGGTGTTCTTTCTTTTTTTTTTTTAAATGTCTAGTGCATACGTTAAGTCCCCTGTTTCGAACTTGAAGAGATACTTGTGAAGATGTAAAAGTAAACAGTGGGATCCCTTGAGGCAGGCATTCTAACCGCCATCTTGCAGAAGAGGAAACTGAGGCACACAGCAATGGAATAACTTGCCTCAAGCACCTGGCTCGCAAGCGGCAGATGGAGATTGGAATTCATGTGTCTCGCTCCAAAGCCTTAACTCTTCCCACAACTCATCTCTGTCCAAGGGAGCAGATGCTGAGAAATGCCTGTTGGGCAAATGAATGAATGAATATGAATGAATGAATGAACACGAATGAATGAATGAGTGAACATGTGTCTGCCTGAGGTGATGGGTGGAATTCCAGAGCCCTGACAGGGTAAGCAAGGTTGTTCAAGGTCACAGAGCCAGACAGCAGCAGAGAGGGTGAGGAGTCCCGGCTCTGGCGTCTGGGCGCAAGCTCCCCTCCCAAAGCTTCTTGCTGCTTGGAGCACAAGCAGCCTCTTCTTGGCAACCGTTATCCCCTTACTCGCGTCTAGGATAACAGTCGATTCCAATTTCCAGGCCAACTCCATCCCCGCCCTCCAGGGAGCCTGGCCAGAGGCCCAGGGCTGGGCCCAGCCCCTCCCCACGCAAGCAGTCAAGGCCAACTGGCAGGCCAAGCACCGAAGAGTCATTTTTCTTCTCCCCCTTTTCTCGAGGGTTCTTCCAGCTGGAAGGCTGGGCGTTCCTGTTGCTGGCTGCGGAGGTGTCCCTTGGGGCCTCCAGACTGGCTGGGCATCTTCTGCAGCTCGCTCTTGCCTGGAAGTGGGGGGCAGGGAAGGAGCCGGGGCTTCCTGCCAGACCCCCTGAAGGGTGGGAAGTGAGTTGACAAGGAACCTAGAATTTGCTGTTAATCCAAGCACGAGGAAGGGCACACCCGTTGCCAAGAAGAGGCTGCTAGGAAGAGGCTGCTCGTGCTGCAGGCAGCGAGGAGCTTTGGGAGGGGAGGCTGCGGCGGGACTCCTTGGCCTCTCTGCTGCCTGCTCCACCCCCACTGCCTCGCCGTCTCCTCACCACCTCCCCCTTCTTTCTTGCAGGAGAGATCCTGCCCCCGCTCTTCCGTCCGGATCTTGGGCTTCCTCCCCGTGACCATGACCGTGGCCCTGACAGCTCTGCTCTGCGGCAGCTGACCTTTCTGACCGCTCTCTAACACCCCCTCTGTCTTTCTCCGGTCTCGCTGACACAGTCTCCCCCGGTCCTTCCCACTCACTCTTCCACATGCTCCACTCACTCTCCCCGACCATGCTCTCAACACTCCATCCTTCCCACAGCCCCCAGCAGCCTTTCTCTCCCAGGACTTAATCGAGTTTATGCATTCATCTGTCAGTGGACATTGACAATATCGTTTTTATTTCCTGTTTTCTTTAAAAATTTTTTAGCGTTTTTTATTTTTGAGAGAGAAAGAGTGAGTGGGCAGGAGCAGAGAGAGAGGGAGACACAGATTCTGAAGCAGGCTCCAGGCTCCGAACTGTCAGCAGAGAGCCCGATGCCAGGCTCAAACCCATGAACCGTGATCTCATGACCTGAGCCGAAGTCGGACGCTCAAGCAACTGAGCCATGCCTACACTATCATTTTAAAAAAATATATTTATTTATTTTTGAGGGACAGCGTGAAGGGAGGCAGGCAGAGAGAGAGAGGGAGACAGAGAGACCCAAGCAGGCTCTTCGCTGTCAACGCAGGACTCGAACTCAGGACAGGAACCGTGAAACCAGGACGTGAGCCAAAAGCATGAGTTGGATGCTTCACCGACCGAGCTAGCCAGGTGCCCCTGCGGTCTCATTTTTGGCTAGTATGCATCATGGTGCTATGAACATCAGTGTACTAGTCTTTGTATAGACATATGTGTTCATTTCTCTTGGGTAAATACCTAGATGCGAAATGGCCGGGGCGTATGGTGAGCGTGTGTTTAATTTACAGAGCACCGACTTTGGCTCCCAAAGTGGCTGGAGTGTTTTACATCCCTGCCAACAGCGTATGTGTTGCAGCTCCTCTGCACCCTCTCTGACGTTTGATATCGTCACTTCTCTTACACATTAGCCTTCCTAGTGGGTGTGCAGAGGTATATCATCTTCTGATGACTACTCATGCTCACTGCCTTCTCTGCGCCTATTGGCTGTTCATGCATCTTCTTTGGGGAGTGTCTGTTAAAATCCTTTGCCCATTTTTAAAACTAATTTTATTCTTTAAGTAATCTCTATACCTGAGTGTAGGTGGGGCTCGAACCTATAACCCTAAGCTCAAGAGTCACGCACTCTATCGACTGAGCCAGCCAGATGCCCCCTTTCCCATTTTTTATTGGATTCCTGCTCTGGCACCTCTTTCTTTCCCTCTTCTTCCTTTTTTTGGTTTCCTTTCTTTGAGCCCTAAGAGATCTTTGTAGACGCAGCTCTTTGTCAGGTATGTTTTGCAAATATTTCTCCCATCTTAGTGGCTTTTAAACTGCAGATTATGATCCATTAACGAGTTACGGTATCAGTTCAGTGGGTCGGGACTAATATATATTTTTTGAACGAAGCAGAAGGCTTACGGAAAGCATGGCATGCGTTAAGGCGAAGCACGGATTCACACGCTTTCAGCATATGTGTGCATACTCGCATGAGTGAGTGTGTGTGTGACACTGCGTCACAAAGTAAAATGTATTCCTTCTCATCGTCATAAACTTTTGAAAGCCTCTGCTCTAGCCCCATAGGTGCTCAAATGACGTATGTTTAATGAGCAGAGGAGCAAATAAATGGACCGGCCGTGACCTGGAAGGTCTCCCAATTTGCGGGATTTCTCAGATTCGTAGTGTTTTCAGTGCCTCCAGTGGGAGCTGCAAGAAGGGGCTGCAACACTCTTCACAGCCTCCCTTCTGTTGAGACTCTTGGTTGACGGCTTCTGCTCAGCCAGGTGGCCTGAGGAGCATGACCTGCCTGAGTGTACGACCTCAGTGTACCTCTGATGCAAAAAAAAAAAAAAAAAAAAAATCTCTGGGATTTCTCTGTGTGGAGAACTGCAGGGGAAGGCCAGGAAGCACTAGGTCAAGTGAAGGTAAATGGTTGCCTTCACTGCAGGACTTCTCAGAGCCTTTAATATGCTAAGGGACGTTATGAATCTCCATGAGGGAGACAGAGCTGGCATCGTTCTCCACGTTTATTTGAATACAAAATCTTTCCTCAATCATGATCACCAAAAGGTAGAAATAACTCAAATGTCCATCAACTAGTGAATACGCCATCAAAATGTGAGGCATCCACACAATGGATTACTATTCAGCCATAAAAAGGAATGACACAGGCTGCCGCATGGCTAAACTTTGCAAACACTATGCTGTGAAGAAGCCAGATACAAAGATAGCGCGTATTTCACGACTCTATGTATATGAAATGCCCAGAATAGGCATATCTAGAGGGACAGAAAGTAGAATCGTGGCTGCCTAGGGTTGAGAGAAATGGGGAATTAGAGCCAAAGCACTTAGCATTTCTTCTAGAAATGATGAAAATGCTCTCGAGTCAGTTGTGATGGTGACACAACTCTCGGAATATACTGAAAGCCATTGAACCATACACTTCAAATGTGTGGACTGTCCGATATAGAAGTTAGACCTCAATTATGAAAAACAGAACACAGAAGTCTTTGCCTTTTGAAGAACTGGTGTTCTGTGCTTTTTGAAGAACTTTTGAAGTTCTAAGGAACTTACTTGGGCAACAAGCATCTAACCCAGGCCCACTGGGTCCCCCTGGTGGCCTGGAGGACAAAGTTCGCCTGCAATTCTTTAAGTTTCTCCACCTGAGGAAGTCAACCTGATTTTCTTCGCTAAGAGAGCCAGAGTCACGGTGATGCCCTGAACAATTATGCTCCCTACCGAAGGCACAGGGACAGAGCCAGGGCTGGGTAAGTGTGCAGCGCAGGCCCTTGGGTGCTCGGTTGCCGGCTTTACTTGGGAGCCAGGCATCAGGGCTGTGCTGGTCCCATGGCACCCTCTGTCCTGGCAGGGAAGCCAGCCCAAAATAGCGCAGGCCTGGGACACCGGTTGGGAAAGCAGATGGGGAAGTCTGCGGCTTGGGAAGGAGCAGATGAGGGTTTCATTCCCAGTTCTGCTGCCTTCCCGCGTGACCTTGGGTGCGACGTTCGGTCTGGGCTCCCTCTTTCCCATTTTGGGAAAGAAGAAATCAAGTTGTGCTCTTCTCCCTCAGCAAGACTTCTGAGAGAGTCCAGGCTGAAGACTGTTAAGGTTGGAAGGGTCTCCGTCACTTGAGTCTGCTGTCTACTCTCCCCACGAGGCTGACCTGTTAGATGCCTCCCTGTGCCAAGGAGCTCGCCGCCTCCCTTTCATTGCTCAACAGCTGTGGTTGTGGCTGCGGAAGCCCTTCCTCATATTGGACGGACTTCTGCCAGCAACTTCTAGTAGCCATGGTTCTCTCCAGAGGGCATCGTGGAATGTGACTAATGCCTCTGCTACCTTGCCCGACAGAGTCCACTTCGTTGGGTCCTCTGACCTCCCTAAGGGCCAGGAGACCACTCTCTACCCAGGAGAGCAAGCTTGCACATTCCTAACTGACGCAGGGCCAATATCCTGCACCATTCGATTCCCCAGCCTGCCAGTCTGCCCCTCCCCTCCCTGGCCTGGGCCATCTGTCCCAGCCTCCCCGTCGTCTCTCAGACCTGCTGCTAAGTGATCCCTTTGGCTGTCCTGCTTCCCAGATGCAACTTCCACTTGCTGCTCGGGTGACCCCTCTTCTGACTCTACATGAAGTCCTCAGCACCCAGCTGGCCCCCCCAAGGCCCCTTCCCACCCTGCCGAGGCTGTGGCTGGGTGTTCTGCCTCTGCAGAGGGAGTGGGGCGTGCTGGACAGCTCACTAGGTCTTTGGAGATAGTGCCTGTACCCATCCGCGAAGCCCAAGCCCATCTATCTCTTCCAAGGTGCCCACCCTCTCCAGGAGCCTCCAACACAGCCTAAACAAGTTGGCTTGACCACAGCAGGGCCAGGCAGAGCAGAGGAGCACAGCCGCTCTCTCCTTCTAGAAGCCACTTTCCATTAGTGTCCTGAAGTCTAAGGTCACAGGGAAATCCCTTGGCATCTAGGAATGCCATCCTCCTTGCTTGCCTCATTCCATGTCCTCATTGGGTGTGAAGGGCCATCAGACGAGGCCCCCAAGATGGTGGCTCCCTCCCTTGCTCTATGTTCTCCCTTTGCTCCCTAACCCCCTCAGGTCTTCATTTCCTCCCCTCGGTGATGACAAGTTGGGCTCTACCAGCGGCAAGTCTGACCCTTCACGGCAGCTGGGGTGCCCAGCCATCCTCGCCTCTACATTGGACGTCCTACTGTGTGATGGGGGACCCAGCCCACCACGGTCCCTTGCGTGGCCGACCGGAAGCAGCCCCATCTTGCACACGGCTGTCGTCTCTGTGAGTCACTGGCCAAGACATGTTTATTAGGATGGCGGGAGCTCATTTTGCCAACTTTGGAACCACGGGAGGCGGCTAAGTTTAGAACAAGCCTTGAGCGTGAGGACGCCGTGTTCCTTCGCCTTCTGGCAAAACACGAGACTTGAGCTATTCTTTTTATCTTCATTCTCCCAGACAAGTCCTAAGCTTTATTTACCACTACATCTGTCTTCTCCCAACACAAACTCCTCTGTAATTAGGGGGGAATACACCCCCAATCAGCCTGAGGTTGAAAAACATCAGCTCACTGGAATGTTTCAAGGGCTATAACAAAGGCTCTGAAAAATAGGATGCTTTCCTGCTTAAGACAGATGTACTTAATCTGGCTCCCGTGGATGGGCTCTGTGAGATGCAGGCACCCCCTAAATTCTTGTGTGAATATGCTTTCACCTGGGCAAAGGGTCCATAGCTTTTCTCAGATTCGCAAAGGGTTCATGACTCCTGCTCAAAATGACAAATCTCAGATTTAGAAAAAGATGGCTGCCTTGCACCTGTATTGCACTGTAGAGGCCTCCTCTGCTTTGGGGTGTCTCCGATTAGATAGGAGACGTCTTCTCGGGATCTGCACTGGGAGTGAAAGCCTGGAGCCAGAGTCAGGCTTGGCATGCTGAAACAGCACGGTTGGGAAGAGAATCCTGGGTCTGGTGGAGGTGGAGAGAGGCTTGGAGCCTTCCAACTGAGGGATAGTGATGTCATCAGTGGAACCTGGGGAGGAGGTCAGATGGGTCAGGGTGAGCGATTTGGGAGATTTGGGATTAGGATGGTGATAAGAGGAAGTAACAAGGGCCCATCTGGGATGTGCTACCAGCTAAATCAGACACTGAGATGGGTCGATATTAGCATTGAAAGGGCCAAGTAGCGTTGGGCTGTCTACTCGCCTTCATTTACTCCACTCACAGTGATTTCCCATTCTCCAGCCCGGGGAAATGTGTCCCATTTATGGCACACATTTATGCTCCTGTGGGTTGCCTTAAATCAGATGAGCCCTTCCCGGGCGCCTGGGTAGCTCAGTTGGTTGAGCGTCTGACTTTGGTACAGGTCATGATCTTGTGGTTCATGAGTTCTGGCCCTGCACTGCGCTCACTTTTGCTGCCGTCAGCAAGGAACCTGCTTTGGATCCTCTGTCGCCCTCTCTCTCTGCCCCTCCCCCACTTGTGGACTCGCTCTCTCTCTCTCTCTCCCAAAAGTAAATGAAATATTTTTTTTAAAGAAAAAAAAAAAAGGATGAATACCTTCCCATCATTTAATCCCACTGCCCTAAACTCACAGGTCCTATAAACATGGAGTGCGTGGCCTTGACATGACAATGCATGTTAATTTCCTGTGTGATCGAGAAGGTAAGTCTGCTGTCAAAGGGAAACAAGTGATGTGTTCAGATGTCAAATGCTTGGGACGCTTAGCTTATCTACACCATCGCTACATCATCACCACGCGCCCCTCCTCCCCAGCAAAGTTACTGGAAAACTATATGTACCCTCCCGTAAGTCTCCAGGGAGGGAAAGGAGTAGGGAGATTGTTCCTGACTAGGTCCCTTAGTGGTCAGCAAACTGGTCCCCTGCTAACCCCTCTGCTTTCCATCGCACAGTCTGGCCATTTAACTGCATCACACATTGAATTAATTGCCATGACTATTTAGTCTCCTTCGGTCTGGAAGAGTTCCTGAGTCTTCCCTCAACTATCACAATTTAGATCTCTTTGAGATTACCGGCCATTGTTTTGTTTTGTTTTGTAGAATTGTTTCTGTTTTGTAGAATATTCCTCAATTAAGATTTGCCTGAGGTTTCTTTATGTTTGGATTAGATTAAGTGTCTTTGGTGGGAATGTTCCAGAATAGCAGCTGTTCTCTTTCTTTCTTTTCCTTCCCTTCTTTTAAATTTATTTATTTATTTATTTTATTTCTAGGAGAGAGAGAGAGAGAGACAGCGTGAGCAGGGGAGGGTCAGAGAGAGAGGGAGTCACAGACTGAAACAGGCTCCAGGCTCTGAGCTGGCAGTCAGCACAGAGCCCGACGCGGGGCTCGAACCCACGACCCGCGAGATCATGACCTAAGCGAAAGTCGGACGCTTAACCGACTAAGCCACCCAAGCGCCCCACTTTCCTTTTTTTTTAAGTTTTTATTTTTAAGTAATCTCTACACCCAACATGAGGCTCGAACTCACAACCCCGAGATCAAGAGTCATATTCTGTACTGACTGAGCCAGCCAGGTGACCCCAGCTGCTTTCTTTTTGTAGCATCCTACCAGGACGTGCAAGTTTGATTTGTCCCATGAGGGACGGGTGATGTTCATTGTCACTCGACGAAGGGGGTGTCAGCCAGGATTGTCCACTGGGAAGTTACATTCCTTTTCTTTGTAACTACTAAGTATTTTTGTGACAATGTAAATGTCCCATCTCTCATGAAGCACCCAAGTTGTTTACTTATTTATTTCTGTCAGTATGGACTCATTGCTTCTTATTTTGTCCATTGGGCTATAATGGGTTCCAATGAGTCTTACTCTCATTGTTTATTCTGAGGCTCAAATTTTCCCCCGATTTGGCTTGTGAGAGCTTCTTCCAGCCAGTGTCTGTGGCCCCCTTGACAAGTCCCCGTCATTCTTTAAATGCCTCCTCGCCTTCTGGTTTAAGAAGATATTTTCAGTTCATCCTGTACTTTCCCAGGCTCTGCCTTGGGAACTAGCCCTTTCTTTATGGAATTCTAATTCCATTTTGTGCAGAGTGCATTTAGAAACCAAGCTCTAGGCCCTAGGTGTGTTGGCTGTGGCTGGGACACACACACACACACACACACACACACACACACTATCTCTCTCTCTATTAAACACCATGAGTTTACACCTTTTGAAAGTTTTATCGTAGACTCAGAAACAACTTCTCTCTCGAATTGCAGCTTCTCAGACCATGTAAACCTGGGAGCCACTTTTCTACCACTGAGTAAGATCCTGTCGGGGAATGAGGTCAAGCAGAGGCAAGTTGACCTGAGAAGAGAGACACATAGGGTCCCATGGAAACTTTCGATCTAGGCATGCCTAAATCCCTTGAATTTCTGGGTTACATGAGCCGATCGGTTTCTTTTTTGTCGAAGGGTAATGGGCATCAGGTCTTTTGCAACCGAAGGAGTCCTGATCAATATACTAAATAGCTGATGACTGACTCATCTGTGGCTTTAAGTTATGGGATCTAGGCTCCAGCTTTCAAGCCTTGTTTGTTCACCTGTTAGGGAGAAAGGGGAGTATGGCTGCCTGGTTCCCGTCAGTCAGTGCCTGAGGCTGTGACTACCCCCGCTACCCTGTTCCCTACAGTCACTTTCTCCTCCACACGGACCTCTCTCACTTGGCTGCCGACGTCCCTGGAAACACTCTCTACCCATAGATGTGCCTTTGGGGGGGCTGCCTGGCTGCTGCAAGAAACAAAACTCGGGGGCACCTGGGTGACTCAGTCGCTTAAACGTCCGACGTCAGCTCAGGTCACGATCTCACAGTTTGTGGGTTAGAGCCCTGTATCAGGCTCTGCACTGACAGTGTGGAGCCTGTGTGGGAGTTTCTGTCTCCCTCTCTCTGCCCCGCCCCCTCCTCCACTCATGAGCACCGTCTCTTTCTCAAAAATAAACATGTAAAATAAATAAACAAACAATGTTCAAAGCAGTTCAGTCCAGGTCTATACACCAAGCAGGCCGGGGGCGGGGAGGGGGGGCGCTGGATCCCAAGGAGAACACCATTCTGTGTACATTCAAGACAGTCTTTTATGGCCTTCCCGGCCCACTCGGAGAATCAATTGGGATAAATGTTTCATTCATTCGTAAATACCTCCTATTTGAATGAGTGATGTGCGTTGACTCTTGAGTCTAGAATCCCTACCTTCGGTTTACTAGCTTACTTTTTTTTTTTTAAGTTTATTTATTTTGAGAAAGACCATGAGAGCAGGGGACAGGCAGAGAGAGAGGGAGAGAGACCATCCCAAGCAGGCTCTGTGCTGTCAGCACCGAGCCCAATGCAGGGCGTGATCTTACGATCTGAGAGATCATGACCTGAGCAGAAATCAAGAGTCGAACGCTCAACTGACTGAACCACGCAGGCACCCCGCTAGCTCGCACGGAAGCAGGTACGGCCTGACGCACACATGGTACCCCGCAAAGGCTTGGTCCCTCCTCCCTCTCCAGACCGGGAGAGATCTCTCTGTATTGATTTCCCTGGAAAATTTCCCGTTCTCTGCAGTTTCCTAGGAACAAGCCCTGTCTGGTATGGTTCTACAAATGTGTACCCCGCTCTGCGGCTGCCAGAGATCAGAGGATAGCGAGCGCACAGAGTCACGTGCAGGCTGGTGGGCAGGTGACAAGGATTGGTGCCACATCGGGCTGGAAGGTTCCAGGCCTTGCTGTGCTCCTGGTCCATCCTCTTCTCTTCTGCATCCTGGTGTGCCTACTTCTCTCCAGCTCACACCTGCTCAAGAGAAGAAAAGTGTATCTGGGAATTCTAACGGCAGTCCGGGCGTGGCGGGATCCAGAGCTCCGACCTTCTCTGTCTCCTGTCTCTTTTCTGATTCCCTCCCTCTGTTGGCTTGAGTCCTTGGCCGACCCTCTTCAAATGGCAAGAAAGATGTCCCGGGGCAGCCCCAAATCTGTTTCCTACTTACTGAGCACGTCCGTGAAAAAGACGGACTTTTCTGGTAGATTTGGCCCCCAAACCTAGGAAAGATTGGCCCTGCCCGATCATGTGTCTGTTTCAGAATCCATAGTTCTGAAGGTGGGAAGGAGCATTCTCACTGTGCAAACCACGTTTGGGAGCTGGGCCTTGGTGACTGTGCCCACAGCTGCTCCCAGTGCCTCTGCCTCTTGGTCAGAGAAGCTACAGGGAGAAAAGAGCGTGGTGGCTGGTGTCATGTGGACCTAGGGACAAACTATGTGACATTTTTTTTACAATCTTTTTTATTCTTTAAGTAGGCTCCTTGCCCAGTGTGGGACTTGAACTCAACGACCCCCAAGATCAAGAGTCACATACTCCACCGACTCAGACAGCCAGGTGCCCCCAGAACCGTGTGATGTTAATCAAATTCCTCAAGCCATTGGAAGCTTCCTACCTCACAGACTTGGAGGTTCAACGAGTCAACCGCCAGGTGCCATACTTGGCATGGAGGAGATCAGTAATCGATATCTGATCTTGCCTTTGGTTGCAGACCTTCAGCTTGGCTTCTGGGCCCCAGCGCCTGGACCCAGACCAAGTCGGTCTGGGGGTGGGGCACCAGGAGATGGTGCCTGTGGTTTTGTTTTGTTATTTCCACCCTGGTGAAAAATGTGCAGGTTTTACGCTGTCATAGAACAAATAGAACCTTGGCATATGGACCTCTATTTATGTGCCTGATTTAATTAATCGTGTTTCATGTTCCTTCGTTTTTCTATTACTAAGAAGGCTAGGTTTCTCAGAGACTTTCCCTCTTCCCTCCTCCCTTTCTCTCCTCCCTCCTCCCTCCCTCCATTCCTTCCTTCCTTCCTTTCCTCCATGCCAGGCTCTGGGCTAGATGCTGGGGGTACGGTGCTGAACAAGATGGACACACCCCCACCTCCACTGAGCTTAGGGGATGTTAAGTGACATTGTCAGTTATTTTATTTTATTTTATTTAATAGTTTATTGTCAGGTTGGTGTCCATTTTACACCCAGTGCTCATCCCCATCACCTCCTTTCCCCTCCCCCCCGCCCCCATCAGCCTTCAGTTTGTTCTCAGAATTCAAGAGTCTCTCATGGTTTGCCTCCCTCCCTCTCCCCCACTATTTTTCCCCTTCTCCTCCCCCACGATCCTCAGTTAAGTTCCTCCTAATCCTCCTATACGTGCAAACATATGACATTTGTCCTTCTCTGCCTGACTTATTTCGCTCAGCATAACACCCTCAGGGTCCATCCATGTTGCTACACATGGCCAGATTTCATTCTTTCTCATTGCCATACATTGTCATTTAAAAACATCTGGGGGCACCTGGGTGGCTCAGTCAGTTAAGCATCTGACTCTTGGTTTCAGCTCAGGTCATATCTTGCTGTTCGTTCATGAGATCAAGCCCCACGTTAGGCTCCATGCTGTCAGCAACCCTCTGCTTGAGATTCTCTCTCTTTCTCTCTGCTCCTCCCTTGCTCATGTCTTTCTCAAAATAAATTAATTGATTAAAACTTAAAATAAACAAACAAACAAACAAACAAATAAATAAAAACATCTATTGCAGGCGCTAGAAAGAAGAAACACATAGGGCTTTAAGAAAGGAGTTTGGGAGGGGCGCCTGGGTGGCTTAGTCGGTAAAGCGTCCGACTTTCGCTTAGGTCATGATCTCGCGGTTCGTGGGTTCGAGCCCCACGTCGGGCTCTGTGCTGACTGCCGGCTCAGAGCCTGGAGCCTGTTTCAGTCTGTGACTCCCTCTCTCTCTGACCCTCCCCTGGTCACACTGTCTCTCTCTCACTCTCTCTCCTAGAAATAAATAAAAACATTTAAAAAAAAAAAAAAGAAAGAAAGGAGTTTGGGGACCCCTGGGTGCCTCAGTTGGTTAAACGTGTGACTCTTGGTTTTGGCTCAGGCCACGGTCTCATGGTTTGTGAGTTGGAACCCTGCATCAGGTTCTGCGCTGACTGTGTGGAGCCTGCTTGGGATTCTCTCTCTCCCTGGCTCTCTGCCTCTCCCCTGCTCATGTTCTCTCAAAAATAAATAACTTAAAAAAATTAAAGGAGTTTGGCCTTGTTTGGGGAATGCAAAAGAGCTTCCTGGCATAGATGCCGTTAGGTCTGAGCTCCTCAGAATAGCGAGTGAGGGGGACTGAGGGGGTAGGTTCCTGCACCAGAAACAAGGTACCGAAGGAGCCAGAAGGGACGGAGTGTCACGCCTTCTAGGCCAAGACAGAGGGCTCTGGAGGAAGCAGGGAGCTCAGCAGAGCAGCTTAAGACCAGGGGGTGGCCTCCGGCCAGGGAAGTGGGGAGGCGGAGGGGTGGCTCAAAGCCACACTCAAGTTTGTGGTCTTAATTCCAGAGCAACGGCACTACCACAGTTCAAGGACTGCACTCTGCTGGTTAGTGGGCGCTCTTTCCAGGAAGCGGCACTTCGCGGTTTTGCTTGTAATTTCCAGCTTGATGAAGAATTGTCCACTGTTTGCAGTCACCGAGCAGAGAGAGCGCAGTGACGCAGCAGCCACTCTGCCTTTGGCTGTTTTCCCTGGACTCTACCTTGGGAGTCCCTTCTTCAACCCAGCTGAACTCCCTGCTCGGCCTGCCTGTCCCCTGCACTACCCCCACTCCCACCCCTGCCGCAGCCTGCTGGTGTCTGTACCCTCCCCACACCTCACCTCCCCCCTCCTGGCTCCTTGGGTGTCACCCAGAGGTTGTGGGAGGGGACCCCTCTGCACCCAACCCTGCATGGCTTTACTGGCTATACCGCATGGCCCCAGTCAAATCCTTCTCATCTCTGCTCTGTGTCTCCTAACTTTACCCCCTAGAACGCAAGCGATTGGTGTGCTTATTTATTCATTTTGAGAAAGAGAGAGAGAGAGAGAGAGAGCACGCACAAGCGAGATGGGGACAGAGAGAGAAAAAGAGTCCCAAGCAGGCTCCGAGCTGAGCAGGGCTCGAACCCGTGACCATGAGCTCATGACCTGAGCTGAAATCAACAGTAAGAGGCTCAACTGAGCCACCAGGGCACCTCAGGGTTTGTGCTCTTTCAATCTCCCTCTGTTTCAGACCCTGCTCCTACCTGAATCATCAAATCTCTGACTTAGAGGACCGTCGAAGGATATCGGGTCTAGTTCTTTCTGCGAATCCCATTCCTAACAGGGATCAGCCCAAACTCTGGGGGCATGTTACCCCTCCACGGGCAGGGCGGGGGATGACGGGGAGCTCACCCCCACTACACTTGTAGGCTGGGCTTGGCTGCAATGCTTTTACAAGACACAGGACGGCACCTCTCTGTCCGTCTGTCCTTCTGGATGTTCCTGTGGCCGGCTTGCCTTCATTGCCAACTAAACTGATTTTTCTTTTTTTCTTTTTTTATTGTTTTATTTATTTCTAGGAGAGAGAGAGAGAGAGACAGCGTGAGCAGGGGAGGGTAAGAGAGAGAGGGAGTCACAGACTGAAGCAGGCTCCAGGCTCCGAGCTGGCAGTCAGCACAGAGCCCGACGCGGGGCTCAAACCCACAAACTGCGAGATCATGACCTAAGCGAAAGTCGGACACTCAACCGACTAAGCCACCCAGGCGCCCCTAAACTCATTTTTCAAAGTCCTTCCAAGATACAGCAGGAGGAGAGGTAGCTGCTTGGCCCAGAGCCTAATGCAGCTTCTTCAACCGTTGAGAGAGGCCTTGACTTGCACCCCATATATATAGACCCGACTCAGAGAAGCCTAATCCTTCCTCTGCTTCCTTGAACCCCTGCACTCCAGGAAATGGGAAACAGAAGCAGGTGATTCGAGGAAAGGAAGGATCCAGAAGTTGTTGGGGTGCTTCTCTGGGGACAAAGTGAGGGAGCCTGCCATTCTCGGAGAGGTTGCTCGGCCAGTGGGGAACAATTTGGGGACACCCAGGGACTTCTCTCTCAGAGGCCTCATGAACGGACTTTTTTTTGAAGGCAGCCTGGCACCTGGCATACGCGATGAGGGAGGCTGGGGCCCTGCCCTCGTGAAGCTCACCGTTTAGGGGGACCCCTAGGCAGGACGTCATCAAACACGTGCCCAAAGTGTCCTGAGATGAGTGCTGTGAGGTGTGTGAGGTTCTGAGAGGCCAGAGGGGGCGTCTGATTCCTCCCGGGGAAGCCAGGAAGGCTCCCAGGAAGAGGTGTCCCTGGAGCTGAATTCTGGAGGATGAGTAGGAGTTAACCAAGCAGATGACTAGGTTGGGCC
Organism: Proteles cristata cristata; assembly: GCA_017311185.1. NCBI lineage: Eukaryota > Metazoa > Chordata > Mammalia > Carnivora > Hyaenidae > Proteles > Proteles cristata. Next base: position 1,159,408 of record JAESUZ010005299.1, read on the forward strand.
AGAGAGCCTGGGAGGCCGGGGGGATTGCGACGGGGAACGGGGAAACTCCAGGGAACAGACAGCTCTGGGGCCTTGACCCTCCCCCAGACTGCAGGGTCTCAGCCAAACCTTCCTATGGTGGCCAGGCCTCTTTTCAGTTCCTTCTCCCTCACCCCACCCCCAACTCCACCCTTCAGTCCCAGGGCCTGAGGGCCACCACCCTTCCTGATTATAGTTAAGTCCAGGCTGGAAAGATTTAGCCCTTAGGCACAATTCCACGCTGGGGAAGAGGAGGGGAGAGGAGAGACTTAACAACTGTTAATGTCTGACCTAGAGCTGAGCTCCGGGCTCCTGACTCTTGGTCCGTGGATCTCAAAGGAGACAGATACGTGATGGTTTAAAAAGACTCATTCTTTCAGATGCACGCTGCAGATACAGCCTAACAAAGGATCTGGAAGATATCAATGATGGGCAAAGCTGGGGAGGAGAGACCTTGGACCTCCTTCATTTTCTTTTTAAAATATGTGCTTTCAGAGCTATGTGTCCTTGGCGATGCCGCTTTTGTGATTAGAAAGAGTAGAGGCATAGGAAAAAGTTTGTAGGAAACAAAGCAGAAAATCAAATCACACCTACAGTAAAAATCGTAGCATTTTAATAACATACGCAGAAAAGCAATACAGAGAAGAAATACGCTAAAATGTTAATAGGAATTATCTCTGGCCGGTGCCGTTAGACTTGCCTTTTCTGTCTTCCAAATCTGCACGTTCAGATTTGGATGAAGCCGTTCACCCACTAGCCTCCTAATTGGTCTCCCTGATTTGGTGGCGGGGCACCGTGCTGGAGAGAGCATGTCTCCCCTAAAGGTAGCCCTCATTCTCTGTGCCTGGCGAACTCCTATTCATCCATCAGTACCCAAGGGTCACCCCCACTTCTTAGGAAGGATTTCTGGAGTGGGAGGTGTGGTGTGTCACCCAGAAGTCCTTTTCAGGACCCAGACCCTCACTCTCCCAGCTTCCAGGAGGGCTGGAGGCCAACGCTCACAGAGGGGTCTCTCCTGGAGCTGCCTGGGGGCGGGCCTGGTCCACTGCCTAGCACACTGGAGGAGAGGAGGAATGGGTAATGAGGACCCAGACCCTTCGTCTTCCTTCAGAGCACCTTGAAGAGGCATCTGTACCCCAGAGTTCCCTGGGAGAGGCTGAGACCTTTGCTGTGGCTGCAATGTAGTTTTCTCCCTCTGCCTGGTCCCCCAGTTTTCACCAACCCTCAAGTGCTTGTCCTGAGAGTGTCCCAAGAGACACCTTCCTTGACCTCCCAGGCTAGGGCAGCCTCCTTTATCACATGCTCTCCCAGAGCGCACTTCTCCTTTGTAAGTTTTACATTCATTTGGGCTATCAAGCTAATGTCTGTTTCCGCCACTGCCTGGGAGAGTCACGGACATTCCACCCCAGGGGCTGCATGGTTTAGAAGCATTTGTCGAATGAATAACCTTATTAACCATCCACGCTAAACCCTCAGGAGGCCATCAACTTTACTGAGGGCTGCAGGATGTCTTTCCGGCTCATACATTCATTCAATAAATATTTATTGAGAGAAACCAGGTCCCTGCCTCCCAACACCAAAAGAATTCCAGTTGGCTTGAAGATGTTTACACATAAGTAAATAAAACCAATAAAGTTCTAGAAAAAAAGAGAAGTTTTAGAAAATAATTTTGGACTGTTGGCGACCTCTATAAGCATAAGATACAAAATTTGGGGAAAAAAAGTTACTACGCACCATCACATAAAGTTCTTCTTTTGGGGGGGGTGGGCAATTAGAGGAGGGAGGAGGGGCAGAGAGGAGAGAGAAAGAGAGAGAGAGGGAGAGAGAGAGGAGGGAGAGAGAATTGCAAGCAGGCTCAATGTTCAGCAAGGAGCCAGACTTCAGACTCGATCCCATGACCCTGGGATCATGACCTGAGCTGAAACCAAGAGTCAGACACCCAGCTGACTAAGCCACTCAGGCACTCCCCACATAAAATTCTTAAACCTCTACAAAGCAAAAATAAAGATAAACAAAGAAAAACAAATCAACACAAAATATTTTAACTTCTATGTAAGACAGGAGGCTGATTCTTGAAACACCAAGAAAGCTTACAAACTAAAATGAAAAGAACCCCCACAGAAAAATGGGCAAAGAATATGAAAAACTAGGGGCGCCTGGGTGGCTTAGTCGGTTAAGCGTCCGACTTTCGCTTGGATCATGATCTCGCGGTTCGTGGGTTTGAGCCCCGCGTCGGGCTCTGTGCTGACTGCCAGCTCAGAGCCTGGAGCCTGTTTCAGTCTGTGACTCCCTCTCTCTCTGACCCTTCCCTGCTCACGCTGTCTCTCTCTCTCCTAGAAATAAATAAAACATTAAAAAAAAAAATTTAAAAAAAAATAAAAAAGAAAAAAAAAGAAAAAGAAAAAAAAAAGAATATGAAAAACTATTCAGAGATCTTCTTTATCTTCTCAGAAATGCAAATTCAACCACAATACAATATAATCTTTCTATCGGAATTGACCACGTGAAAATGATTGGCAATACCCAGTCTTGGCAAGAATGTGGATAAACAGGAATTTCATTCGCATTTATTGGCAGGAATTGTCATGAGGTCTTTGGAGAGCAGTTTGGTAATATCCATTAAATCAACAGCATTCACTTCTTTTGACCTCACGATCTTACTTCTAGAGATTCGTCCAAGGGCGCGAGCTTGCACAGCATGTACAAAGTAGAGCGTTGCCGCCTTGTAATTGAGGAAAAGAAAAGGGTTTCATCAATGGGGAAGGGTTACACTGTGATCATTCCCATACAATGAAATCTAAACTTCTGTTTTGAGGAATGAGCCCTCTCTCTGGGTACTGATGTGGGAAGAGTCCATGATACATTAAGAGGAAAAAGCAAGTTTTATTTATTTGTTCTATTTTGAGAGAGAGAGAATCCCAAGCAGGCTCCCTACGGCTAGCACTGAGCCCAAGGCAGGGCGCGAACTCACAAACCGTGAGATCATGACCCGAGCTGAAATCAAGAGCGGACGCTTAATCCACTGAGCCACCCAGGCGCCCCGGAAAAGTGCTTTCTAAACAGGCCTTTCCCATTTTCAGTGGTGGTGGGGATATTGTGCATGTGTGTATGAGAGAGAGCTTGCTAGAGATTGCACAGAAAACACACCCTGAAGGATTTAGCCCAAAAGCTTCATTACCGCGGAATTGATTATGGGCGGCTTTTACTTCCTACGCCGTACACTGCCGCTGTGTTTGAGTTATTGGTACCGAAGCCACCTTACTTTGGCCATCTGAGATGGGGAAAGATTGCGGGACCATCATGCTGAGGGGGTGTGGATCCGTTTGGACACACAGAGTTTTTGTTTGTCTGTTAGAAATCCATATGCAGGTGCAGAGAGGCAGGTAGAATTCGGAGCCCAGGGGTGAGGTCAGCTTATGGATGATATAACTGGGTGAGCCCAGAGGAGGGGAGGATCAGATCCTGACCTGTCCCAGTGCCCTGTGGTTAGAGATTGGATGACAAAGGAGTCCCGGCAAGGAGACTGAGAAGGAGTAGCCAGCAACGTCCAGTTAAATCTAAACATCAGTTTCCTTGCAATAGATAGGGATTCATAGTCAATAGCCTTGCCCTGATCAGGTGGCCCTGAGGATGCCGGGCTATGCAATAAAAGTGTTCAGGACATGGGGCGCCTGGGTGGCTTAGTCGGTTAAGCGTCCGACTTTCGCTTAGGTCATGATCTCGCGGTTCGTGGGTTCGAGCCCCGCGTCGGGCTCTGTGCTGACTGCCAGCTCAGAGCCTGGAGCTGTTTCAGAGTCTGTGACTCCCTCTCTCTCTGACCCTCCCTGCTCACGCTGTCTCTCTCTCTCTCTCTCTCCTAGAAATAAATAAAACATAAAAAAATTAAAAAAAAAAGTGTTCAGGACAGTGCCTTGCAAGCATAAGTCTTCGGATGTGTTAGCTAAAAAGCTGCACCTTATCTCTGAACCTTGTAAAGAATTGCTCCGCCCACTGGTCTGAGCTACGAGGCGGGAGCATCATGGGGGGAGGTCTGGAGCCTGTCTCTACTAGGTTGTCTGGGCACCTGGCACCTGAGGCTGACAGAGACACATCGCAGACCAGGAGCTTTGTCAACAGGCTTAGTTTTCGAAGGGGAAGCCCAGACACCCTCAGGGACAGGGCCCTGCTGAAGACTGTGATTAAGAAGGGTAAGTGTAGGGGCGCCCACGAGGCTCAGTCAGTTAAGCATCTGACTCTTGATTTACGCTCAGGTCACAATCTCACAGTTTGTGAGATCCAGCCCCATGTCGGGCTCTGCTGACAGCGAGGAGCCTACCTGGGATAGTCTCTCTCCCTCTTTCTCCCAATAAATAAACATTAAAAAAAAAAAAAGAGGAGGGTGAGTATTTCAAGTCCTTGTAATTGTGCTAGTCAATAGAAATGCGACCTCATTTTATGCTCCTGAGCCTTAAAGTCCCCTCAGATGCCAGGGCCATGGGGAACAGGTGTGGGCTTCCTGCATTTCAGCCTCCACAAAATGGGGAGAAGAGTTGCAGGTATGTAAATAATTGTGGGAACTATACCTTTCAGCAGCCCCTTTCCCTCCAGGCCCTTATTTACCCAGCCACCCGTTTAGGTGGCTAAATGGTGGCAATTTCTTATAAAACAAGTCCTTCCAGGATCTGACATCCAGCTTGACACATATCTTTTTAAAAATATTTTTTAATATTTATTTATTTATTTTTGAGAGAGAGAGAGACAGAGAGATAGAGAGAGGAAACAGGGAAAGGTAGGGAGGGAGACAGAATCCCAAGCAGGCTCTGTACTGCCAGCCCAGAGCCTGATGCAGGGCTTGAACCCACGAACTGTGAGATTATGACTGGAGCCGAAACTGAGAGTCAGACGCTTAACAGACTGAGCCACCCAGGCACCGCTACACATATCTTTATACCAATCAAATTGGTTCATTTGGTTCAGTGATGAACCACAAACCTTTCGGAGCACCGAGCCATGACCAAAGATGGCTTCCCTCAGGTTGATCACGGCCCAGGGCTGGAGGGGTTCGAGGACATGGGTTTGAGGCAGAGATGTCCCATGATGCTGGGTGGGGCCCAGCACAGGAATATGGCAGCTTGGAGGAGGTGAGCGGGGCCAGCCTGCGGGGTGGGGGGTGGGGGTGGGGGAGCTTCTGGGAAGAGGTCACACTTGAGTCCTGAGTCCTGAGTAGTGAGGGGACTGTATGAGTAAAAGGTGAGTGGGTAATCTCTAGGCGAAGAGTCATTTGAAGATCCTTTGGCTTGTGATTTGGCAGGTCCAGGAGTCAAGGCTACATTTTGGATATTCTGCGGCTGTGGGAGAGAGGAACTCTGAGGAGCTTCCAAAACAATGGGACACGGGCATCTGGGTGGCTCAGCTGGCTGAGTGTTCAACTTCAGCTCAGGTCATGATCTCAGTTTGTGAGTTTGAGCCTCGCATTGGGCTGGCTGCTGTCAGTGCAGAGCCCGCTTCATATCCACTGTTCTCCTCTCTCTCTGCCCGTTCCCTGCTCACAGTCTATCAAAAATAAATGAATATTTGGGGCGCCTGGGTGGCTTAGTCAGTTAAGCGTCCGACTTTCGCTTAGGTCATGATCTCGCGGTTCGTGGGTTTGAGCCCTGCGTCTGGCTCTGTGCTGACTGCCAGATCAGAGCCTGGAGCCTGTTGCAGTCTGTGACTCCCTCTCTCTCTGACCCTCTCCTGCTCATGCTGTCTCTCTCTCTTTCTCTCTCTCCTAGAAATAAATAAAAACATTTAAAAAAAATAAATGAATATTAAAAAAAAAAAAACCAAAGAGACAAAAGAAGAGTCAGTGCATTATCATTACCCTTAATTCCATAAGAGTGTGGGAAATATCTTGTGGCACTCAGGTCTTAGGAAGCTTTGAACTTGGCATCAGATATGTGCTGGATGACCTGGAGGCAGGCCACACAAGGGCACTGGAAAGTGAAAAGCCCAGCTTCACTGAATTTACCTAGAATAGCACAGTTAAAAAATCTGGGGAGGGGCACCTGGGTGGCTCAGTTAGTTGAGCATCTGACGCTTGATTTCTGGCTGAGGTCATGATCCCAGGGTGGTGGGATTGAGCTCTGTGCTGAGCCTGGATCCTGCTTAAGATTATCTCTCTATTTCTCTCTCACTCTCTGCCCCTTTTCTCCACTTACATTCTCTCTTTCTCTCACTTAAGTTAAAAAGAAAAGAAAGGAATATCTGGGGGGAGGGGGGGAAAGCCAGTTTCCTTTCAGCATACATGCAGATTTTGTCCTTTGTGGTCTTATTTTTATTTTGGCCCATATTAGTGGACACGGAAACCATGATCTTTCAGTGCTTTGACCCCAGAAGGGATATTACATTATCTTTAATTTCTAGTCATTTCCTGCCACCTTTTTTTTCATATTTATTTATTTATTTATTTATTTATTTATTTATTTATTTTTAATGTTTTATTTATTTCTAGGAGAGAGAGAGAGAGAGACAGCGTGAACAGGGGAGGGTCAGAGAGAGAGGGAGTCACAGACTGAAGCAGGCTACAGGCTCTGAGCTGGCAGTCAGCACAGAGCCCGATGCGGGAACCGCGAGATCATGACCTAAGCGAAAGTCGGACGCTTAACCAACTAAGCCACCCAGGCGCCCCTCATGTTTATTTTTGAGAGAGAGCATGAATGGGGGAGGAGCAGAGAGACAGGAGGACAGCGGATCCAAAGCAGACTCTGAGCCGACAGCAGAAAGCCTAACGTAGGGCTCGAACTCACGAACCGTGAGATCATGACCTGAGACGAAATCCGACGCTAAACCGACTGAGCCACCCAGGCGCCCCATATTTGCTACCACCTTTCAAACAGCCTGCCGGAAACAGTTGCTGGCTCTTGCCTCCCTATTTCATGTTCATGGCTCACTTTTGCAGGGGGCAATGGGTGGGAGGCTTCTGGAATTGGAAAATCCTAGCAGAGGAGCTGTGGGAATGATCGCAACTAACACAGTGTGCCCCCAGGTGCCAGGCTCAGCGGCTGAAGGCTTTCCCTGCACTGATCACTTAATCCCTGTGACAGCCCTACCCGCGCAATATACACGGAAGAAGGTAGAAGCTTAAAGAGATAAAGTGACTTGGCTAAGGTCACATTATGAATGAGGGGCAGAAATGGAATTTAAACTCAGGTCTGGCTTCATTCCACAGCGCTGGCCCTTGACCTGGCCCTTGACCGTTCCTCATGCTGCCTCAGGCAGTCTAGAGCCAGAGCCGGGGGCAAAGAGATGATCTCATTCTGAGTCTTCCCTTTCTGGAACTAGATGACAATCACATGGAGCCTTCTCTACTTCCAAATCTGCATTACCAGATTCTCTGCTCGAATTATTTTCACATAGGCGTGTAATATACGTGAGTATCCATTTACTAGGAGAGGGAGTTTCTTTCAAAGGACCCAACAGGGTAGTTAAGTGCCAATCAGGAAATTCAGTCTTGCAAAAGCAAAACGGTATTCTTAAGTTATTGACGTTTCCTTGTTCTGTGACTTTTGCAAAGTTCCCGATGATTCGTGCACCACGATTTATTTAGCACCTACTAGGTGCCATGCGCTGTTGTAAGTGCCACGGACATAGGAACGGGCACCACTGCTGGAGAAAGAAGGAAACAAATCCGTAAACCAACCGGGTTGACAAACAGTGATGAGGTCAAGGAAGGACACAAACGGGGCAGCACGACGCAGTGGCAAGGGGTGGGGGTGGCCGCTCAATGTTCCCAGGCAGGTTCAGCCAAGAGGAGGCAGAGGCAGCAGGGGTGAAGGCTGGAAGGAAGAGAGGCCGGGTGCTCTTCCCCTCTGTTATGCTTGGGCGCCTTTTTCCCAGCAGGAGCCGCGTCCTATGCTTGCAAGTCCTTTGGGGCTGTCCCCTCCCACAAGGCTCAGAGAGCACTGTTTCTACCCGCATCCCCCCATCCCTTCTGCATGGGGCTCCTCACCCCTACCTAGCACTGCTTGTCTCTGGGTGCCCCAGCACCCTTGTTTCCTCCCTTGACTTTGTAAGTGGCCCCTTCTTTGTGGTCAGTTGAACCATCTGAGTGAATTTTGGTTCTTGCCAGGTGGGTACAGAGATGTGCTTTCCCTTCCACCTCTCTTTCTTTCTTTCTTTTTAATATATTTTTTATTTATTTCTAGGAGAGAGAGAGAGACAGCGTGAGCAGGGGAGGGTCAGAGAGAGAGGGAGTCACAGACTGAAGTAGGCTCCAGGCTCTGAGCCAGCAGTCAGCACAGAGCCCGACGCGGGGCTCGAACCCACGAACCACGAGATCATGACCTAAGCGAAAGTCGGACGCTTAACCGACTAAGCCACCCAGGCGCCCGACTTTCGTTCTTTCTTTCTTTCTTTCTTTCTTTCTTTCTTTCTTTCTTTCTTTCTTTCTTTCTTTCTTTCTGTCTCTTTCCTTCTTCTCTTCCTTCCTTTCTTCTTTCCTTCCTTCCTGAAAGGGACACATGTTTGTGCATGAATGAAAATAATGGGGCAGAAAGGGAGAAAATGATGATGCAGAAAAACGTAGGGGACTTGTTGGAGCGGAGGCCTCAAGCCCGCTGGAGGGGATGGACCCCAAGGCACCTCCTCTATGGTTATGGGAGGAAGGGCAGGGAGGCTGGCAGATTGGTCCGCCGGCTGCCACTTTCTCCATGAAGGATGCGCCAAGGACATTCGCTGAGGAGCGCGAGGTAATTTGTAGAGACAGAAGAAAGCGCGAAATAGCCATCTCTGAGGACAGGGAAATGAGCTCTCTAGGAAAGGCTGGTAGGCTTGCCAGGCGTGAGAAGTGCCAATTTGAGGTTTGCGGTCGTGAATTTAAAGAGCAACCCGTCAGCAGAGGTGTGCTTTTCTCCAGTGTCGCTCAGCCGCTCTGGCACAGGCCTGGAGAAGGTGGAGGCTGGATTTATAAGGGCTGGGACCCGGCCAGGGTGGTGTGGGGGAAAGAGGGGCAAGTTCATGGAGGGGGCCGGCTGGGGAGCGATAGTCATGAAGGAGTGTGGAATCTACGCGGGGTGAAGAGGGAAGGGGAAGCCCCGAGCAGGAGATGGGGGGGAACTGTGATCCTGAAAACAGACGGGGGGTTGTGCCAAGGCTCAGGGCCTGGGGCGGAAGCTGGAGCCCGCAGTGGAAGGGCCAGAGTGTGCGGGAGGTTGGTACCAGACGCCACAGGATGGGGTGCATGCCCGCCCGGGGGACCTCGGAAGGGCAAGGATTTGAAAGTGGAGGAGAGTAGTGGGGCACCTGGATGGCTCAGTCCATTAAGCGTCTGACTCCTGGTTTGGGCTCTGGTCACGATCTCACAGTTCACAGGTTCGAGTCCCACATCGGGCTCTGTGCTGACAGCGCAGAGCCTGCTTGGGATTCTCCCTCCCTCCCTCTCTCCCTCTGCCCCTCCCCTGCTTGCTCGTTCTCTCTCAAAATAAGTAAACGTAAAAAACTATATAAAAGAAAGTGGAGGAGAGTACATGGTTTGGAAGAGGTGAATGGGAGGGAAGAGGGTACCCACATCACCTCCGGCCTTCCCTGGGAGGGTTTCTCCTCGCCAGGCTGCCTGAAAGAGCAGGTGGTGACTTGAGTGACTTCCGTGTCAGGGCTGAGAAGGACACTTTTCGACTTGGTTCCTTCTTGTGGCCTGACCCAGAGTGGGTTCTGAGCACACGGTACAGGTGGCCGTGGCTTCTTCTAGAGGGAGCACCTGGGGCCACACAGGGGTCAGTGTTTCACAGAGAGGTCCTGGTTTCTTTGTCTGTAAAATGTAATCTGTTATTTGTTCGCTAGAGAACGTATTAAGCCCTGTTGTGTGCCAGGCCTATCCACCTGATTTAATTGATTTATTTAATTTTATTTATTTTATGTTTATTTATTTGAGACAGCGCAAGCAGGAGGGGGCAGTGAGAGGGAGACAGAGGATCCGAAGGGGGCTCTGGGCTGACAGGCTGATAGCAGCGAGCCGGGCTCGAACTCACAGACCGTGAGACCATGACCTGAGCTGGTGTCAGGCGCTCAACTGACCGAACCACCCAGGAGCCCCTATTTATTTATTTTGAGGGAGAGAGAGAGACAGCTCAGGCATGATGGCGTTTGAGTAGGGGAGGAGCAGAGGGAGAAAGAGACAGAGATCTTAGGCAGGCTCCATGCCCAACGTGGGGCTCGATCTCATAACTGTGAGATCATGAGCTGAGCCAAAACCAAGAGTTGGACGCTTAACTGACTAAGCCAGACAGGCACCCGTAGGCCTATTTCCTTCACCCTGGAGGGACAGATTATTATACTCATTTTTATACATGAGAGAATACAAGCTCAGGAAGGTGAAAAACTTTCCCAAGGTCATATAAAATCTATTTGAGTCCAAGAAGTCTTATTATCCAATAGTCAGGGAAACAGACAGGGGAAGAAACAAAAATATGTGGTGTGTGCAAAGGTCTGTAGGCATTTGGAAATTACAAAGATTGATTCTGGGGGCGCTGGGATGGCTCAGTTGGTTAATCGTCTGACTCTTTTATTTTTTTTAATGTTTACTTATTTTTGAGAGAGAGAACATAAGCAGGGGAGGGGCAGAGAGAGAAGGAGACACAATCTGAAATAAGCTCCAGGCTCTGAACTGTCATCACAGAGCCCGAAGCAGGGCTTGAACTCACAGTGACCAATGCGGGGCTCGAACTCATAAACTGTGAGATCAGGACCGGAGCTGAAGTCGGACGCTCAACCAACTGAGCCGCTCAGGCACCCCTCGTCTGACTCGTTTTCGGCTCAGGTCATGATCTTGAGGGTCTTGAGTTCTAGCCCCACATCGGGCTCTGCATTGACAGTGTGGAACCTGCTTGGGATCCTCTCGTTTTCCCTCTTTGTTCCCCAACCCTTGGAATAAAAAAAAAAAGACTGATTCTGCCGTGGGAAAGGGGTGAGGGGCATGTGAGCTCGATCTACATACAGATGAGTGGAAACATATGTAGGAGAGGTGGACAGGAAGGCCTGGGCAAGTCCCGGTGACACGAACCTGAATGGATTGACCCACGAGTGTTGAGTGAAAGAGGTCAAGGTCAACAGTGAAGCAGGGTTCCCAAGCTTGTCAACAGCCCTGCGGTTCATGGATATACCCTTAAGGAGGTTCCGCAAAGCCCACGAAGTTGTATCACGATTGTGAGTGTATGTCTGTTATTGCTTTCCAGAGACACGCTTTTTATTTTCACCAGATTCTTAGAATTGGGACATTGACTCGAAAACAGCCTTGAGTGGCTCATGAACCTGGGCTGGTCAGCAGGGCCTGGGCACGAAGGGCTTCGTGGGCCTTGTTTCAGGAAGTCATACTTCACACCCCGAGGTCAGCGGGGACCCTGTGGGTTTTCTAGCTGGTGCGCGACATGGGAGAAGCCTCTGGAAGTGAGCACAGGTTGCTGTGAGTTTTCCTTTCCAAGGAGTCTTTTCATAAACTCTAAAGTGATGTATCACTTACTGTTCTGTTCCCAGAGACTAGCACGATGCTAAGTACATGTTGGAGGCTCAGTGAATATTTGATGAATGAATGAATGAATGAGCACAGGTAACAGCTAATAGGGTTGATCTCTCCAGGGTGACTCCAAGCATTTCCTGGATAATTTAAGAGGAAATGCAGGAAAGCAAAGCTTCTCCTGGGCTGCCCCTAGGTTCTTAAAGAAACCTGCCACCTGTCAGTACTGCCATGATGCTGGGGGTGGAGGTGAGAAATGGGGAGAGTGGGTGTGGCCACCCCTGACCACAGCGTAGGGTACCTCTGACCGTGCCCTGCGGTCTCTTTGGGGTGACAGAGGCCAAGATGGCCCAGATCATTTCTTCCCTCCTTCCACGTTCAACGCATCGGCTGTGAGGCATCTGCTCTACATCCTCTGTCTCCTCGTCGCCCCCCTGCTCTTGTGATCTCACCTGGGCCACTGCCACAGTCTCAAAACCAGTGGCCCTGTTTTGCTCGGCCTCTCTAACATCCTCTCTTCCTTCATGCGGTGGCCAGAGAGATCTCTGGAACACTTACAATCGTCAGGAGTGTGGCTTTCTTTCCATGTACCTAGAGAGCTATGCTTCTCAAAAATTAACATACATTTAAGTCACATGGGGATCTTGCTAAAACCCCGGGCTGTGATTCATAGTTGATCTGGGGAGGGCTGGAGACCTTGCACGACTCAGGAGCTCCCAGCCAATGCGGGAATCTTGGACCACATTAAGGAGGCACAGAGAGAAAAATCCAAACTTCCTGACCAAGTCCTACTGCACCAGGCCCCTTTTAAGCAAGCCGCCCTCTGTCCTCTGTGACCTCCTGCTTTTTCTCCATAGTGCCAGGCCACACACTGGCCTCTTTTCATTCTATATTCCTGAGTAGGGGCCAAGTTGTTCCTGATGCTCAGGACATTTGCGCATGATGTTCTGTACTGCCTAGAACCGCTCCTTCCCAGAGTTCCACCGGTCGCCTCTCTTTAGTTAGATCTAGTTCCCCCCAGATCAGTCATCAACATTTCTAGACTTCACGGAGCTAGAGAAGAACCTTGTACCTGGGACTTGCTATTAGCTCCTGAGCCTCCCCTTCATGACACTCTATCCTTTCTCTTCGGAATTTATCAGTATAGTATATTTGTTGTTAACTTTTCTTCTTTTTTTTTTTTTTTTTTTTTTTTAAGTAGAGAATGTTTTTTATTTATTTCAGGGAGTAGAGAGAGAGACAGCGTGAGCAGGGGAGGGTCAGAGAGAGAGGGAGACACAGACTGAAACAGGCTCCAGGCTCTGAGCTGGCAGTCAGCACAGAGCTCGACGCGGGGCTCGAACCCACGAACCGCGAGATCATGACCCAAGCGAAAGTCGGACGCTTTACCGACTAAGCCACCCAGGCGCCCCTATTTGTTGTTAACTTCTTGTCTCCGCTCTCAGGTTTGTGCCATGTGAATTGGTTTCCTTAACCTGGTCTATCCCAGAGCCGGGCCGAGGCAGGTGCCCTTCTTGCGCTTTCTGGGTCTAGGCAAGAACATGCTCGCACAGCTGTCACAGTGCTGAGATGCACGCGGGGTTGTGCAAGCTTGGAAAGCTTTGCGTGCCCGGTAACACGCAGGTGCCTGAGGCAGAGGGAGGGGGGGAGGGAAGGAGTGACCTCTCTGTCCTGACCATGCCACACGAAAAGTCTCAAGGGTCTGAGACTCAAGGATGAAGTTCAACCCAAGAAGCACCACATAATGGATGAATTCACTGAACTAGGAGACGCTCACTCTGGAGGGCGGCGATGGAAAGTTAGTTGAGTTAACCAAGGCTCTTGGAACAGAGCCTGCGCTCAGTATTTCACCCATAAGTACAAAGAAATACGTCGAACCCTTACTCCGCGACCATCACTTTGCAGATTTCTCTCCTGTGCCCTCCATCTTGCAAATGAGGAGAAAGACTTTGAGATAAGAGAAGGCTTGCTTGGGGGTCATACAGCCCCGCTCAGGGACAGAACGGTGAACCCCACTCCCTGAAACAGCTCCGGGGAAGGTTGCAAAGGCCCCACTCCCTGACCCTTCTCCGCCGGCTCTTTCCTGTGCCCTCGCACCTGTTATCACGCACCGTCCTGGGCATTCTACTTACTTATTTATGATCTGTCTTCTCTCCCCAGCATATAAATTCCCGGAGGGCAAGCTTTTTTTTTTTTTTTGCCCGCTCCTGTTTCCTGGAGCCCAGAATAGGGCTTAGCACTTGAGGAATACTTCCTGAATGCTAAAGGGATGAATGAAGGGATTATTATTAAAGCCGAGCTTCCCGCAACTCCAGGAGGCGGTGGTGTAAGAGTGTGGCCGACAGACGCCAGAGCCCGCGGTGCCTCCGGGAGGAAAGGGGTGGCTCACTGAATGGGCAGAAGGCAGACCGTGTCCGCAGAAGGGGGACTGAGCGGCCACATGGAGCCTGGCTGGACAGCAGCTCGGGAAGAGGGGTTTGTCCCGGCTCCAGCTCTCACACTGCTTCCCGGCTGGCAGTCACCCTTCTCAGGCTGTGGCTTCCTACACAAAAGGGCCCTGGGGGGAAATGTGTCAACCAGGCCCCAGCGGCAAGCACAGCTTGATGTAAATCATAAATAGGCACTTACCAGGAAACCTCTTGTGAATTGAGTCCGAAGTGAGTCATTTCGCTCAAGCCCGACAGCTCTGGCTACTGAACAGAGCCGCTGAACCAGCCAGGGCACACTATGGACCGTCCCTTGCGATAGTTCCCTGGGCCCACTCACCTTCCTCTACACCAACCTTTTTATTTTATTATTGTTTTTAATGTTTATTTTTTTTGGTGGGGGGAGGGGCAGAGAGAGGGAGACAGAATCTGAAGCAGGCTCTAGGCTCTGAGCCGTCAGCGCAGAACCCGAGGGGCTCGAACTCGGGAAGGTGAGATCATGACCTGAGCTGAAGTCAGACGCTTAACCGACTGAGCCACCCAGGCACCCCTGCACCAACCTTTTTAAAGTTCAGGCTCCCAGACCCCACAGCATCAGCCTCACCGAGAACTTGTTAGAAATGGAAATTATCCAGCCCCACCCTCCAGCTACTGAATCAGAAGCCCTGAGTGTGTGTGTGTGTGTGTGTGTGTGTGTGTGTGTGTGTGTGTGTGTGTGGCGGGGGGGGGGTCCATCGCTCTGCCTGTTCACAAGCCCCTCAGGAGATTCTGATTCACAGTTAAGTTTGAGAACAGCGGTTACACAGTTTCAATTTGGGGGCAATTACTATTCCTGCAGGGGCCATGGGCTGGGCTAAGGTAACAGGGTTCGGGGCTTCACAGATACAGCACAGAGGGTCCTGTTTTAAATTAAGTGAGGAATGGAGTAGCGATTCTTAGTGGGAAGGGTCAAGAATTAGGGAGGAAGCCCCTTGTGTTTCAGAAAATCTTCAGAGGAGGGGTTAGTTTGCAAAAGCACCTTTTGAAGTTATAGTTTTGTATTTTAGTTTTGAAATTTCAAATGACATTAAAGGAAGGTTTAAAAAAAATTAATGTTTATTTATTTAAAAACTTTTTAACGTTTTATTTCTGAGAGAGAGAGAGAGCGTGAGCAGGGGAGGGTCAGAGAGAGGGAGACAGAATGGGAAGCAGGCTCCAGGCTCTGAGCTAGCGGTCAGCACAAAGCCCAACGTGGGGCTCGAACCCACGAACCGTGAGATCATGACCTGAGCTGACGTCAGACACTCAACTGACTGAGCCACCCAGGTGCCCCAATGTTTATTTATTTTTGAAGGAGATCAAGACAGAGCGTGAGCGGGGTAAGAACAGAGAGAGAGGGAGATACAGAATCCGAAGTGGGCTCCAGGCTCTGAGCTGTCGGCACAGAGCTGGACTCCAGGCTCAAACTCAGGAGCCATGAGATCATGACTTGAGCCGAAGTCACACGCTCAACTGGCTGAGCCACCCAGAGCCCCAAGGAAGGTTTAATATAAACTGCCCCCCAGTACTGTGTGTGGACTTTAGGTAGGAATATGATGCTTAGATGCGATCTCCTGTTCAAGTCTCCTTCAAAAAAAAAGGGGGGCTGGGTGGGGAGAAGGAAAGACACAAGGAAAGTGCCCATTTCTCTGAAATGGCCTGAAAGATAGGAGAAACGCAGCATAGGATGGGCCTGAAGAATTCATGACATGGGCCGCACAGCTTTACTGAGCTCCTACTGCGGGCCCTGTGTTGCGTTTGGCTCTAGAAAGAGAATACAAAGATAAATTATTTAGCCACGTCCGCAGTCAAGGCGCCTACATTCTGAGAGACATTTCTTCTGGTTCGCAGATGTTGGAAGTATGGATGGTGCGCTTTTGATGAAGAGTCCCGGCTCTTCAGTTTTGCCAACAGGACACACGTGACCCGGCAGGGGGTGGGAGGGGAGGCTGGGGGGATGGGTCGCGGCTTGAACGCCGGGTTAAGAGGCAAAGAAAACAGAAAGGGCCTGCGCACACAGGCCAGTAGCCGTATTGGGCGCGTGGCACCGCGGACGTCTGGGGCCATGATTTAGGCGATCTGAGGTTGGTAACAATTACCAGCATTTATCCAGTGATTCCACGTGTCAGTGATCAATTTAACTCAGTCTTTATACGAACCCTAGAAAATAGGCACTATTATCACCCTAGTTTTACTCAAGAGAAAACTCAGACACTCAGAGGTGAGCTCACAGCTCAGTCGTCACCCAGCTAGGTAGAGTGTGAATTTGAACCCAGGCTGTCTGTTCTAGAGCGCCCCAAGTGACAAGACCACGTGTCACCCCAGGCGTCTGGATCGGCCTGCTGGGCAGGGGTGGCATAGGGATGGGATACTTATTTTGATGGGTAAATACGAGCCTGAAGAAAGCTTTGACGCCTTTCTCCATTTCCTTTGGCGAAGACAATCGAGAGTCCGAGCTCAGCGGACAAGTACTTTAGGCCCCTTCCCACTAGATGGCGGCCCCCAAACCAACACAGAAATTCTGGAACCTCCACTGTCCCCATCTTCCAGGGTTCGGCCACTGCGGCAGAATTGCAGGAAGCGCACCCTCCTCGCATCCAGGGGCCCCCGGCCCCTGCCCCGCCCCATCCGGGGGTCGTGGGAAGCCCCTAGGCCCGAGGCAGGAGTGGAGGGGGGCGGGGAGACGAGGCCCTCCCGGTTCTGGGCGCCCGGGGGAGGAGCTGGCGTGCAGCGGCCACTCCCGGAGCGCAGGGGCGGGGCGCTCCCGCATGACCGGAGCCCGCGGCCAAGGGGAAGGCCTGGCCCGCCGGGCGCCGGGCGCGGACGCGGGCCCCGAGGGCGCGGGCCGGGCGGCAGGTGCGCGGCGCGGACTACAAGTCCCAGCATGCCCGGCTGCCCTGACCCGGCCCCCGCTGCCGCTTAAAAGCTCCGGGAGCCGCAGCCGTCGGGTCGCCGCGGCTTTCGCTTTGCCGCCGCGGCTGGGCTGGCGGGAGCGGCGGGCCGGGCGGCCGGCGGGTCTAGCGTCCGGGCTCCGGCGGTGCCGAGGAGCGCTCATCGTCCGGCCCTCCCCACCCCCACCCCGAGGCGCCCGCGCCCCCCGGGCTCCCCCCGCCTCGGCCACCCAGCGGCCCCGATGCCGAGGCATGGATAGAGCGGCGCTGCGCGCGGCCGCGATGGGGGAGAAGAAGGAGGGTCGCGGCGGGGGGGCCGCGGCGGCCGCGGACGGGGGCCCCGGGGCCGCGGCCAGCCGGGCGCTGCAGCAGTGCGGGCAGCTCCAGAAGCTCATCGACATCTCCATCGGCAGCCTGCGCGGGCTGCGCACCAAGTGCGCGGTGTCCAACGACCTCACCCAGCAGGAGATCCGGACGCTGGAGGTAAGGGGGCCGCGGCCCCCCCCAGCCCCTCCCGCGATGCCCCGGGGCGCTCCTTCCCGGATGCAGCCTGGAGCCCGCGTCGCCCCTTGGAGGCTTCCTCTCCCTCCTCCAGCCGCTGTTGCGGCCGCCTGGGGACCCAGGAGCAGCCCCTCACCTTGGGCGGGATTTGGGGGGAGGGGCGGAGTGGGACCCGAGGTGGAGGCTGGAGGAGCCCGTGGGCGGGGTGGGCTGCGCGCGGGCATCCCCTGCCTCCCCATCTCCGCCCCCGCCCAGTTTGCGGGGCCGCAGGACTCATTCTCCTCCTGAGTCACACGCTGGACTTTTCCCTGTGTGACCGAGGCGAGCCGCCGTGGGCCGGGGTGACGAGGAGCGGGAGGGGTGGCGTCCCCCGAAGTGTGATCACAGGCCCGCCATTCTCTGCCTTTCCCTCACGCCCCAGACTCCCGGCTTGTTCCTTTCTTCCTTCTCCTCCGGGATTTTCGTCTGCCGCTTTTCAAAACGCGTTTGCTGAAACTGCATATTTATTGCTCAGGCATTTGATGCTTTCCTTTCGCACAGCCCCAGCCTTTCACGGCTCAAAATACAGTTACCCACCGACTCCCCCACTCCTCCACAAACATTGGATTTTGGTTTAGGAAGGATTATGCTGGGGCACGCCGCCTTTGGTAGGAAGATGACACTGTTTAAGGGGTTCAGGGGGAGAGAGTCTCCGGTGTAAAGAAGAACTAAAACATGCAGGCCCTCCTCCCTCAAATTATAGCGGGAGGTACAGTATTAAAAGGATTTGGAAGAACCAGTCAAAAGGGTGGTTGGGTTTTCAGAATGGGGGAGGGGGAGCTCTCGCCCTCCCCCCTCCCCCCCCTCCACAATAGAGGGAAACTAGTGCCTTCCCAACTAGCTTTTGTCCTGAGCCTGGGAAGACCGTAACATTCCAGGGACCCCTTCACTGCAACCCCTACTCCAAAAAGTGGCTGCTTCCCACCTTGCATGGGCACCTCTGGCTTTCCGCGGATCTGGGGATGTTTTGTCCAGGGGAACCTTAATTTCTCAACCTGACAGGCCCCCCTCACCCCACCATTTACTGCTCATTGCCTCTGCCAGCTGTCATAAGCCCATCAGAAGCCCAAGTCCCTGTTTGGTCCACGGTGTTCGCGGGTGACTTCTCTCCCGCAGTTGTGTTTTCTTCAAAGCTACAACACCGCGGACGTTGGAAGCAAAGCGTCTCACGAGTGCCGGCTATTCTTATTTTCGTTACGGTTGCCGTAGCAGGACTGACCCAAGGGCTTTGCTTCAAAAACCAACCAGGCACCAGCAACGCCCCCCATCGTCCCCCAAGCTGTCCCTTCTTGCGTGTGTGCTGCTGTTTTCCAAGTGGCGAGGGAAACTGGTTTCTCCTTGAACACAGCCGAATGTGTTTGCCCAGCAAAGTTCAGTGTTTGAGCCGACACAATGGGGGGCCTGTGCGGCTCAGTTGTGGGAGGCGGATCATGCTGGGCCGGCCGCATGCGGCTGCTTGGACTGCTGTGTTACCGACAGGAGAGAGAGAAAGTTCTTTGCGTTGACCTCTCGGATTGTCCCCATGGGGCCCTGAAGAGCCCTTGGTTCCCGGAGTAGACCCAGGAGGACTGTATTCTGCTCATCCTCTGGAAATGGTATTTTGCCTTCTAGGTGCCCTGATTTCCAGAGTCATTCATTTTAACAAGGGCATGGCTTTGCCACCCTTCCCCCCCGCCCCCCCCCAAATCATCGCTGTTTAGGTCTGTGAGCTGTGTTTCAGGGGCCTCCCTCCTGGGGGTTTATTGGATGATGGTCTCTCACGGCCAGTAAACCCATCCAGAGGTCCAGAGGGAATTTGCGGTGTAAACGAGAACCAGTACCCAGCCCCATGTTCTCTCCATTGGATTTGGGTTCACCTGACTCCGAGAAAAGGCAGAACCCGCTTTGGTTTTTTGGGAATGGGAATTTAGACCTCAGAAACCGGTTCCCTAAAGCTGCCTCCAGCTAATTTGAATGACTCTCTTTGCCCTGGAGGTCTCAGCCTCCTAACCTGCACAGGGAGGTTGGGGCGGATCTCCGGATCTCCTCCTGTAGGCCCTTGAGGCTCTACATTCTGTGGTTTGGTGAAGGGGCCTCAGTTGGGTTGAACCAGACGTTTGTTACACACGCCCCTGTTTAAAAGCAGTTGTAAAATCCAGATTTAGGAAACCGATAAAACAGGGGGGAAGTGTATTAGTCGAAGAATTCTGCCGATGGGGACAGCGCGGCAGACAGTTTTGAATTCAGGTCTGGAGGGGGAGTGGGGTGGTCTGTCTGTGTGACCTTGGGCCAGTCCTGTGACTCTGGAACCTCAACTTTCCCATCTGTAAAATGGGGATGAGATGGCATAAACCCGCAGTGTTGTGGGCCTGTAAGTCTGTGTCCTGCTAATGAAGGATTCTGCCTATAAACTTACCCTGGTGAGGGTCCAGTGGCATTCATGCCACAGGCCACCTTTAGGGGGGAAGGTACTTCTCTAGAGCTGACTCTTGCCACCTAGAGGCAGCCCTGGATTCCTTGCTCTTGAAGAAAGGGGCTCCCCAGAGGTCTTGGCTGATGCAACTGCACCAGACTGCTCCCAGGATCGAAGGAACCCCAGCCCACTCTGGTTTTCATTAAAAAAAAAAAAAAAAATTTTTTTAACATTTATTCATTTTTGAGAGTGAGAGAGACAGAGCATGAGTGGAGAGGGGCGGAGAGAGAGGGAGTCACAGAATCCGGAGCAGGCTCCAGGCTCGGAGCTGTCGGCACAGAGCCCTCCACGGGGCTCGAACGGCTCGAACTCATGGACCGCGAGGTCATGACCTGAGCTGAAGTCAGACACCTGACTGACTGAGCCCCCCAGGCGCCCCTGGCCCTCATTAAATAAGCACTCGCTGGGAGAAACAGCACGGGGGATGCCCCTCGGAGCCCCTGAACTGGGCACAGCTGCTGGTCCCCTAGGTCACAGGCTGTGATGATGTGTGGGGGCGAGGGGGGGCCCAGTGCCTCTGGCTGGTCTTGTGATGACTTTTCTGTGTGTTGCGGTTCAGGTTGGATTCAAGGGTGGAAGGAACTGGCGTTTAATGTTTGCCTCCTACCTGCCGGCCGGCGTGCTGGAACCTTCTCAGGCTCCTAATATTTCCTGGAAATCCACCAACCTTCACCACACAACTTTTTTTTCTCTAGGTGGGGAGGGATGGTGACAGACTTTTGAACTTGGAGTCTGAATTTGTAAACAAAGCTGTGAGGCTACTTCATCCTTGCAGAACCTGTGTCCTGCCTCTGCCAGACCCTCCTGGGGGGGTCTGAGAATTCCACAGAGGCGGGGCAGAATGTTCTCGGTGCCGGATGTGCTCAGTAGGGACTCCTGGCTGGCCCATGCCCCTTCATTCCCTAATTTATTCATGCTTTGTGGGCTGAGTCTGTGCTGAGCTCCCGGGAGGTAGTGGTGCCTTGTGCAGATTCACCAGTGGCTTTGTAACTTTGCCCTCTTCTGCCAGGCTGCTAGTACTTTCCAGAACAGGCCAAGGCATACCCTCTCTCCACCTTGTGCTCATTAAAAAAATTTTTTTAATGTTTATTTTTGAGAGAGAGAAAGAGGCAGCGTGAGCGGGGGAAGGGCAGAGGGGCGGGGGGGAGACATAGGTAGGATGTGAAGCAGACTCCAGGCTCTGAGCTGTCAGCACAGAGCCCGACGCAGGTCTTGAACTCACGAGCCGCGAGATCAAGACTGAAGCCAAAGTGAGACGCTCAACTGACAGAGCCACCCAGGCGCCCCCTCTATCTTGTGCTGTTATAGGGAGAAACTCCTCCCTATGCAAGCTGATTTGGAGGAATCTGCTCTTGGGGACCTTGCCCTTGGGCCTTGCCCAGGAAGGAACCTTGAGGAGCTGTGATAAGTACAGTCTGCCTTTCGGCCACTTCTCTGAGTCTCCCTGGAGCCAGGAGGCTGCTCTTCGGAAGGTCAGCGGGGCTTGCCCTTTACCCAGCTTGATAGTGAGGGAGGACAGAACCCTGCTGTTTGGAGTACTGAGTCCCCCTCCCCCCCACCGTGGTCCCTACCCACCTCCCCCATCAGGCCCTCCGGGCTCGCGTGAACATCCTTTCACTCCACGTCCCTCGTGGCTGGTTTGCCTGCTGGACTAGCTGCAGCCTCCCTGGCAAGGATCCCGAGGTAGGCGGGGTGCTCTTCTGCTCTCCGGGCAAACTTGAACCCTGACGGGGAACCAGGCAGGTGAACCGTCGAGATTCCAGGAACATGGCTTGCCAAGTGCTCCGGGATGGGGAATGTGCCGCAACGGTGGGCCAGTCTAGCCTTCTGTTTTTGTGGGAAACATTCCCACAGTCCTTATCTCCCAAATGACATTCCTGGCTGGTCTTCCCTTTCCCCACAGGCCATCGGGGGTGGGGCGTGTCCCTCTCTCCTGCTCCATTGTCATGGCTGCGGCCTCCCTCCCGCTGAGGGTGTTAACCCCGCCACAGCTGAAGGGATGCAGAGATGGGGCATTGCCCCCTTTGGTGTCTGCTTTTGCCTTGGCAGCTTCAGCCCTGGTGAACCTCGCCACCCGTGTTCCCCCGTGGTGGCCTGGAGAGGGTCGTGCACTTCTCTTCACTCCTTTCTCTCCAAGAAAGCCACCCTGTCCTCCCCGGGAGGGGACGCTGGGGAGGGGTGGGTGGTGCTGGAGGAAGGCCGAGGCCCAGGTCAGTCTGAGTGTCCTTTGCTGCCTAGTCTGAGTGTCGTTTGCTGCCTGGGGACAGCGGGAATGCCTCCTTCCCCTCTGGGCCGGCCCCACGTCGAGGGGGCTGCACTCCTCACCACAGGTAATCGGGACCCCCTGCTGGCTGTGCCCTGGAGAGGGACTGCAAAGGCCCTGGTCCTTGGTGGCCGCGTCTGGTCTAATGCCGAGAGACACAGAGACCAACCGAGACCGCTGAAGCCGAATTAAGGGAGTCTTTATTACCAGCCGGGACCGAGTTAACACAGAACTCTAAGTGTGCGGCCCTGAGTCCAAGGACTTAGGGCTTTTTATAATGAGCAAGTTGGGGCGCCTGGGTGGCTCAGTCGATTAAGCGTCCGACTTTAGCTCAGGTCATGATCTCATGGTTCGTGGGTTTGAGCCCCGCGTCAGGCTCTGTGCTGACAGCTAGCTCAGAGCCTGGAGCCTGTTTCAGATTCTGTGTCTCCGTCTCTCTCTAACCCTCCCCTGCTCACGCTGCCTCTCTCTCTCTCTCAGAAATAAAGAAAACAGTAAAAAAATATTTTTTATGTAATGAGCAAGCAGGCAAGCGGGCAGTACAGAAGCAGAATTGAGCAGTTATTGTAAAAAGGCTACAAAGTGATAAAGAGAGCGCCCTTTGTCCTGGTGTGTAGGAAAACATTTGTCATTCTGAAGGCCAGGTTTAGGGTCGTAGGGGGGTCTCAAAGGCATAGTTATTACCTCAAGGACAGAGTATGCCAACTGTGTCATAAATAACCAAGAACAGGGACCACTAACCCTTATCTTTTTCCTTGTTTTTTTTTTTTTAATCTTGCACCTGAGGATAGTTCTGTAGCCCTTCAAGTGTAGACCCAAAAGGTAAACTCTGAGTCAAGATGGAAGGATTGAGGCTAAATTCATGTGCAACATCTGCGGTGGGGGGGTGGAGGGAAGCAGCAAAACCTGCGACTGAGTCTCTCTAAAGAGTATATGTCTCGGGGCGCCTGGGTGGCTTAGTCGGTTAAGCGTCCGACTTTCGCTAGGCATGATCTCGCGGTTCGTGGGTTCGAGCCCCGCGTCGGGCTCTGTGCTGACTGCCAGCTCAGAGCCTGGCCTGTTTCAGTCTGTGACTTCTCTCTCTCTGACCCTCCTGCTCACGCTGTCTCTCTCTCTCCTAGAAATAAATAAAAACATTTAAAAAAAAAAAATAAAGAGTATATGTCTCTTGGGGCACCTGCGTGGCTCAGTCGGTTAAGTGTCGGACTTGCTCAGGTCATAATCTTGCCATCCGTGAGTTCGAGCCCTGCATCAGGCTTTGTGCTGACTGCCATCTCAGACCCTGGAGCCTGCCTCGGATTCTTTGTCTCCCTCTATCTCTGCCCCTCCCCCGCTCGCACTCCTGTTTTTCTTTCTCTCAAAAATAAACATTAAAAAATAAAAATGAAAAAATAAAAGTATACGTCTTTTCAGAATAGATGGAGTCTTGTCTCACGTTCAGTCTGAAGAGAAAGCCGCATGGGTGACTTTTAGGGTCATGGGCATGGCCTTTGCCTTCCACGACCACCCCCAGTGTGCTCAAAGGCCATGCAGACTTTCTTCTTGTTCACCTGTTCTGTGTCTTGCACGCTGCTAGGCGCCTGGCCTATGTCGCCCTGTTTAACTCTCACAAGAACCTTAGGAGGGTCGGTGACCCAACTGGGGTTGACTGGGTTTTAGAACCTACCTTCAGAACCTTGTAGCCGTCTCTAGCAGCCCTAGTGGGGATTTGGATCTGGATCCTGGCCGCTGAGGCCAAGGGGGTGGCCGGAACAGAAAAAGTAGCCTGGGTGTTTGGTGGCCCACCCCAGGCTCTGTGGCCTCTGAACTTGGCCTCGGGGCTGCTTCCCTAACGTGCAGCCTAGCATGTCCTCAAAGACAGGCCTCTGTCAACAAACTCTGACGCAACCAGTCTGCGTCGGTGTCACTGAGAAATGAGAAGCTACCTAGAGATCAACTTGCTCATAATTTTTTTAATGGATACCTGCCTTAATCTTTCTGAATAACCCCTCTGAGAAGCAGTGTATTCCTTAGCTTTCTACTTTGTAAAAAAAAAAATATTTCCGAATACACATCATGATCTGGATTCAGCGTGAGAAAGAAAACACAGATGAACACAAGAAAAAAAACACCCCCACATGCCAGCTCTCGGATCTGGTTAATTTTTTTTTAATATTTTTTATTTATTTCTGAGAGAGAGAGAGAGAGAAACAGCGTGAACAGGGGAGGGTCAGAGAGAGAGGGAGACACAGAATCGGAAGCAGGCTCCAGGCTCTGAGCTAGCTGTCGGCACAGAGCCCGACGCGGGGCTCGAACCCACAAACCATGTGATCATGACCTGATCCGAATGCTTAACCGACTGAGCCACCCAGGCGCCCCGGATCTGGTTAATTTTTTTAAAAAATTTTAATTTTTTAAGGTTTATTTATTTGTCAGAGACAGAGAAAGACAGAGCATGAGGCAGGGATGGGCGGACAGAGAAGGAGACACAATATCTGAGGCAGGCTCCAGGCTCTGAGCTGTCAGCACGGAGCCCGACGTGGGGCTCAAACCCACAAACCGCGAGATCATGACCTGAGCTGAAGTCAGATGCTTAACCGACTGAGCCATCCAGGCGCCCCTGGTTAATACTTAAAATTAACATTTTGCTGTATGTTCGTCAGTGTTTTTAGTCCTCTGCACGTGCATTCAGATGTACACATAGATTCTTGCAGTGCATACTCCGTGCATTGCCTTGGAAGTGCTTTCTGTTAGCTTCGATACACATGGACACACGTCGTCACCGTCGGTGGCTGCGTCGTGTGGTCATACCATAAATTCATCGAACCAGTCATCCCCGTGTTGGCCATTCAGGCTGTTTCCAAGTCCTGCTATTATAAATCATGCTGCAGAGTGCCTTCCTAGGAGGAGAATTTGCTAGGCCAACGTATAGTAACACAAACACTCATAATCATATTCTTTAAAATCTTTAGGGCAAAATCGGTTGGTTCCCCCTTCCCCAGCATGCATGCCAGGACTTCTGAAGGCAGCCTTTATGCATTACCCCTCTGCCACTCCATCTGCATCCCCCCTAAGGCCGGGCCGGGAAGTGTAAACTGGAGTTAGGACAGGGTCCCCGAGGCTGACATTCGGGGGTGTGTATCAAGGATTGTGGGTTCTGGTTTTGTGGTTGCCTGCAGTGAAGTTGGGAGGGGGCTTGGGCTGACCAATCAGAAGGACTTTTCCTTGCACCGAGACAGCAGAGGGGGTGCTGGGCTTTCAGGGCTTTCTGTGTCCCGGGACTCATTGCCTCTGGGCCGGACACAGCCGTGCGGTGAGGTCTTTATCCCTTGAGCCGTAGACACGGATACTAATCAGATAGCTCTTTAGTGGAGGTTTCAAAGGATCTTGGGATTTCCATCTGGTCCAGCCCTCACATCTTGCAGGTGAGGACACTGAAGGCCTGAGGGCCAGGGGATTTGGTGGGAATACTTGTTAGAGAATTAACCGTATCAAAGGGTGGAGGAGAGACTGAGCACTGAGCTGGGATACAGACGTGAGGTGCCCTGGAGAGAGAGACGCGAAACCATCTAGACTCACAGCCAGGAACAGCCTCTGTCGTCTCACCCTCCTGTGCTGCTGGGGTCCTCTGCCTCCAGGAGTTTCCTGCAAGAGGAAGCAAACGCGTTTGTCCTCCTATGGCTTGGGGACCCTGGGCAGTGGAGAGATTCTTGGGGAGCTGCTTGGGGTACCCTGTGGGCGGAGCCTTTTTTGAAAACCAGTCTAACCAATGGGATTTGAACCTGACTATGTACTTTGTCGTCCTCCCACTGAAAGATCTCCTGGGACTTGGGTGGAAGAACTTTTACTCCTGTGGGGCCTAGTGTTTGCCTTACATTTGTACAGATTTTGCATTATATTCCACGAAACGCTATTGCTGTGGGTTTTAATGTCGAGATAACGCTAAAGATTATTTGCCAACACTTCCAGATGACACACCCTCTCTATCCACCGTCTTTGTGTCCATCTTGTCTTTCTGCCCTGTCACAGACCCCAGGCAGCGATGTACAGGTGGACGCTGGGGCCAGATGTCAGGATCAGAAATGCTTTGTGGTTCATCCTTAGGCATGACTCTTTCTCATCGGCGTTGAAAAAGCCTCGATTCTGGGGCGCCTGGGTGGCTTAGTCTGTTAAGCGTCCGACTTTCGCTTAGGTCATGATCTCGCGGTTCGTGGGTTCGAGCCCTGCCTCAGGCTCTGTGCTGACTGCCAGCTCGGAGCCTGGAGCCTGTTTCAGTCTGTGACTCCGTCTCTCTCTGACCTTCCCCAGCTCACGCTGTCTCTCTCTCTCCTAGAAATAAATAAAACATTAAAAAAAAAAAAAGAAGAAAAAGCCTCGATTCAAACTGCCGCCAGGTATAAAACCTGTATATTTACATGCATGTAGATTTCTCTGCCATTCTGGTCTTGGTGGGCAGCAGTGGGTTTTAACTGGGCAGACTGCCTTTCAAAGTAATGGAGCTCAAGTATCCTGTTTGCTTGTCATTTTTCTCCCCGCCCCTCCCCCCTTCATTGACCCACCCACAGAATAATTGCAAGAATGAATTAAGACTTGTGTTTGCAATTAAAAAAAAAAAAAAAAAGAGGCGAGAGAAAGCTTGCCGCAGCCCATGGACCAGGCCAATTATGGTTAGGAAAAATAACTTTTTGTATAGAATAAACTACAGACTCCAATCGGTAACATTGATCCCGAGGGGTTTGCTTTCTGCAGACCTGTTGAGCTAAACTGAGCTGAACTGCTCACGGAGTGGGGAGGCATGACTCCTTAAGGTTTGGAGTCCCAGTTTAGCCAGTTAATTTGGGTTTGGTTTTGGCATAGATAAAGCAGGACGAGGTACAGGGTTTTGCTGCCTGGGAAAAAATTATAGGCATATTTATTTTATTTTCTTAAATTTATTTTTAACGTTTATTTATTGTTGGGAGACAGAGGGACAGTATGAGGGAGGGGCAGAGAGAGAGGGAGACATAGAATCCGAAGCAGGCTCCAGGCTCTGAGCTGGCTGTCAGCACAGAGCCTGACGCAGGGCTCGAACCCATGAAGCGCGGGATCATGACCTGGGCTGAAGTGGGACGCTTAACCGCTTAACCGACTGAGCCACCCAGCTGCCCCAATTATAGGCATATTTAAAAAGTGACTTGGATGCTCTCCATCTTTGGGCACTATCTTGAGAGCCCCCTCCCCCCACAGCGTGGGGCCCTTGAAAGGGCTTAAAGCCACCTTTTGCTGCACCGCATGTGTGAAAGAGGCCTTCCGTGGTTGAGAATGTGCCGCATCAGCCCTCTCCCCCTCTGGAGATGCCTGAAGATGATTAGTGTCTTAAAGGCTCTGAGAAGCCCTGTAGCAAGTGCTCCCAAACCTATTTATCCAGGGATCTTTATAGCAGGGAACATAGCTGGGGGAAATCCCGCCTTCGGCCATGAACAGGAAACAAAGACCAGAGCTTGTAGGCTTAGTGTCAGCTAAGCTTTCTGTTTTGATCCTGCTGGGGTCCCATTTGAGATTCCAGTTTAAATCGGGTGGCCTGAGGAGGGGCTGGTGACCCCGTAGACTTGCTGAGCGGTGGGAGGTTCCCTTCTGTCAAGGGAGGTGCTTTACAAAGGGAGGCAGAGTGCCTTCCGGGCACCACGCTGGCAGTTAAAGGCCTATTTCACTTAGTCTTTCCAGCGAGGCGAGGGAGGGGGACGCGTGCCCACAGAGGTCTGGGTGCCTGGGGTCCTTGCACCTGCTGCCCCTGTTCCCGCGTGCCTGTTAGCCTCGTGTCAAGGGCATGCTCAGTGAGTTTGCCGGGAACCCCACGACCCTGCCGGTGGTCGAGAGGGGTCCCAGAGCAATGGCCATGGCAGTGGGTGTGTTTGAGCCTGGGGCTGCTCAGGGCAGGGGAAGGGCTGGGCTGCAGACACGGAATGCTTTTTAAAACAAAAAAGGAAATGCTGGCTCAGAATGGAAAGGAAAGGAAGCAGCTTCCTGTTTCTCGGGCTGGCTTTTTGAAGGGAGGGGCTCTCCCCCTTGGCTAAAGGGGGCCTGGGTCTGCGGGGCCACCCTATGTGGGCTAGAGGTGCTACCCCACACCACTGCCCGAGACCCCCGAAATAGGGGGTCGGTTTCACCCTTTTTCATTTTCTCCAAATAGATGCATGGTTTCCAAAATAACTATACATGTTACAAAACGGATGTATCTTAAGGAAACATTAGGATCTGTTAGGAGTTTTATGTGGCATTTACTCCTCTCAGCAACCTTGTGAGGAAGGTCCCATCGTGATCCCCATTTTACAGAGAAACCGAGGTGCAGAGAGGTTAAGCGACTTGCCCAGGGACACACAGCTAAGGAGAGACCGAGCTGTGCCAGAAACACCGTCTTAATGACCTGCTGGCGCTGCCTGACTTGCATATGCAGACTCCGTCCCGCTCTTCCACCCAAAAAATCTGTTAGCCCAGAATCACTGTTTGTCTCTAATGGGCTTTGTCTGGGACCTGAGCACCCCCCCCCCACCCCCCCACCACCCGGGCCAGGCCCTGGTGATTTTTAGGTGAAATGCCTGGGTTTGAATTTATGTTGTTTGAACCCTCTCTTATGGAAATGTTCAAATGTGCAAGAGTGGAGAGAATGGTCTGGCAAACCCCCACATAATGATCTCCCAGTTTCAGTGATGACCAAGTCCTGGGCCATCTATGGCCTTTCCCCTCTGGCATTTCCCCTCTGGTGGCTCTAGGCGGTTGGCCTTATGGAAGCAGAGTGGCCTAGGAGGTCTTCTAGCCCAGTCCTCTGCCTTCAGGCAGAGCCATGCCTATCCTAGGAGGCGGGAGGAATCCCTACTCCTTTCCCATGAAAGAACCCTCTTGATGTCCTCCAGAAGCTTCCTTTGGCTGCTGGCAGCCCATCCATTGCAGAGAGGACATCTCTCCGGCTAAGTCAAATCTGCTGCGCCTGGACCCTGATCTCAGAGGGTGAGGGCCGGTGCATCACCTCCCTGAGTCTCCGGCCCCGCCATGAGCCACTGGAGCCCGTGGTCACGCCACCGCAGTCCCGACTCCTGTTCCACTCATTCCCCTGGTTCTGTGTCCCCGCTTCTGCCTTTTCTGTTGCTTCTTGCTTTATCCGCATCCCATGCGCTGTGTGTTTCAGCTGACGTTTATGGAGCTTGGGAGAGCAGTGGGTGGGAGCAGACACACCCCCTTCTCCAGGAACCCCCGGCCCGCGTGCCCTGCGTTTCACGTCTCAGGCTCTGCTCTGTCCCTTCTGACACCTGCTCTTGGCTGACCACTCTCCGGCTTCTTTTTTCGGGGGTTTCTTGCCCCCAACAAAGCTGGTTTCCATCATTTTTGTCTCATTTTTTCTTTGCTTTTTGGTGCATTCCCATAGGTGTTTTCCAGGCACCCCATCACTTTTTGCTGCAGGATTGTAGTGGCCTCCTGAACACAGTCATGATGGCATCACGGAGGAGGATGGCCTTGGGTGCCAGGAGGCCATTGAGGGGTCTAGTGAGGACCTCAGGGTGTGCATGGGCTCTGCGGGGAGGTCACATGCACATTGGGACTCTATTCTTGGCTTGCTCTGTGACTTTGGGCAACTACTTTAGCTTTCTGGACCTCAGCCTTCTTGTTCGTTAAAAGGAAATAGGCATAGGTTTCTTTTGGGCTCTTGTGAGGTGTTGTAGAAGGTGTGTTGGGCAGTGCCTGGTCATTCAGTACTATTATAAACATTTTTGGGGAGGGAGGCGCCTGGGTGGCTTAGTCGCTTGAGCATCTGACTTCAGCTCAGGTCATGATCTTGCGGTTTGTGGGTTCGAGCCCCGTGTCGGGCTCTGTGCTGACAGCTCAGAGCCTGGAGCCTGCTTCGGATTCTGTGTCTCCCTCTCTCTCTGCCTTCTCGCTTGTCTCTGTTTCTCTCTCTCTCTCAAAAATAAATAAGCGTTAAAAATTTTTTTTTTAAATATTTTTATTTATTTCTAGGAGAGAGAGAGACAGCGTGAGCAGGGGAGGGTCAGAGAGAGAGGGAGACACAGACTCTGAAGCAGGCTCCAGGCTCTGAGCTGGCAGTCAGCACAGAGCCCGACGCGGTCCTCGAACCCATGAACCACGAGATCATGACCTAAGCGAAAGTCGGACACTTAACCGACTAAGCCACCCAGGCGCCCCAATAAGCGTTAAAAATTTTTAAAAAATTAAAAAATTTATTTTGAGAGAGAGAGAGAGAAAGAGAGAGACAGACAGAGAGAGAGAGAGAGAGAGAGTGTGTGTGTGTGTGTGTGTGTATGCAAGCAGGGAGGGTCAGAGAGGGAGGAGGAGAGAGAATCCCAAGCAGGCTCCACACTGTCAGTGCAGAGCCTGGTGTAGGGTTCAAGCTCACAAACAGATTGTGATCATGACCTGAGCCAAAATCAGGAGTCAGAGCTTACCTGATCGAGCCACCCAGGCGCCCTAGGGTTCAATGCTTTTTGACATCCTGTCAGCATTATTCTAAAACACCTGTTCATGATTCTCTGTTCTCTTCCATTTGGCCATTCGAATTGCATGATATTTCATCCAGTGGACGGGCCGGAACTTGCCAAAGCATTTCCCCTCTTTTTGGACATTTCGGTTGTTTCCAGATCTCTGTTGTGGTCAATGTGACTGGAATCATCTTTCTACAGGCGCCTCTTTATTTTTGTTCCAATTCTGAATTCATTTCCTTGGGATAATTGCCAGGAATGGAATTATTGGGTCAAAGAGCATGGATATTTTTTTTGTGATGGGGATCACAACACTGTTCTCCGTTTTATGCTTTTAGAATGACAGCATTCTTAAAAATGGTACTCCTCTCTTTTTTTACAATCTTCTTGCTCTCTGTTCTTTCCCCACACCTCTTCTTTATTTTTATTTTGTATTTTTTTGGGCCTTGTTAAATCATTCACTACCTTTCTGTCTTTTATTATGTATTTAAAAACAGATACAGTTGACAGGTAAGATGTTTAAAGTGGGGAAATCTTTCCCCATTTTGAGTTGGCTGAGTATTTCTCTCTTCTGTCCATTCATTCAGTGACTACGGCACATCTCCTATGTACCAGGCACTGTTTTAGGTGCCAAGAAAAGAGCAGTGAGAAGACAGAGAGGTTCCTTTCCTGGAAAGAGAAAGATTAAAGGCCAGCAGACAGAGAAGGTGGCCTGGGGTGAAAGAGACCTGAAGTCCGTTAGAGCGATGGGGGCGGGGAGAAGGTTGGTACTTTGGATCGTGTGACAAGGAAAGGCCTCCTTCTCAGAGGTGATGTTTGAGCCAAGCGTTGACAGATGAGAAGACAACAGCTTTAGGAAGACCTGGGGCAAGGATATTCCTGGCAGGGGGACCGACCTGTGCAGACCAGCGTGCCTTGTGGTCAGCAGGAAGTGGCAGTCCACGAGGACCACGGTTGGCCGTGTGGAACATGCCACGAGGTCAAGGAGGTAGGCAAGCATTTTGGACCATGTCC
This sequence comes from Proteles cristata cristata, assembly GCA_017311185.1. NCBI lineage: Eukaryota > Metazoa > Chordata > Mammalia > Carnivora > Hyaenidae > Proteles > Proteles cristata. Next base: position 1,190,944 of record JAESUZ010005299.1, read on the forward strand.
TTAAAGTTGGGCCATGGTAAAGAAATGAATGCAGTATTCAGCAGATAGGTGTTGCGCACCCCCGCCCCGGTAACGTGCCCGGCGCTGTTCTGGGATGGAAGGGTAAATAAGCAAGTCGGCTTAGCAGAGGAGTTTGTAGATGAGTAAACCACTAGAAGGTGCTGGCGAGGGTGTGAATGAAAGCCCAGTGGGCCACGTAGTGACTCATCTCTACACCCTGAGGTGTGCAGGGACTTGGGAAATGGTTTTTGATTTGAACCAAGCTGTGCTCTCTGCCACCAGCCTTCCCCATGCTAACTGAAACTCCGTTCTCTCCCGTAAGGCCTGCTGAGTGGGGGTGAGGGTGGGGGGGGACCCTGGGCCTCTTGCAAGGAAGGGGCCCTGAGAACTGAGGTTGCCAGCTCAGAAATGGGGCTGCTGCTACCAGGTATGAGTATCTAGGTGCCACTTATGGGAAACAAGCCTGAGAAATAGACACAGGAAACCCCCTTCTTGGCCGAGCGGCTCTGCCCTGCCCCAGTCTTCCCGACCAGGGACTCTGATCTGCGAGTCTTTTGGGGAATATACACTAGAGGACACTGTGCTTTTCAGTGTTTTCTTCCCTTAAGGTAGAGCAAAGAGATGGCGGGGGGGGGAGGGGGTGAGGTCTGAGCAGGTGGTTCAACATACTCAACCTTGGGGCAGCCTTGAGTGCATGAGCTGTGAGCTCTGACCCTGTGGCAGGTCCAGGAACTGGGGCTGTGGAAGATGGTGGCTGCCATTTTGTTTGGAGCTGGCCAGATGACTCATAAGCTGGAGGGAGCTCTGATACCATTGAGTCGGAGGCCAGCTTTGAGCAGCTCCTTGGGCTTCTAGTATGAGCTTCTTGCTCAATGGGAAGGGAATGCCGGATCCTAGGAAAATAGTGTCTTGGGGTCCCCATGTCCTCTTCCCTCTGTTACAGCTGACTAGAGGTAGACTTGCCCAGTTGTAGTAAGTCAAGCTTTTTACAGGTGTTCTCTCGGTGGTTTCCTCAGTAGTGGTAACTTCACTAGCCCACTCTGTGGATGAGGAAGTAAGGCCCCAAGTCACACAGCAGTCGGTAGAGCTGGGGTTCAAATCTAGAATGGTCTGAGTCTGCACGCACGTTCATTTCTCTGCACCCTTCAGAAATCTCTTTGACCTTGGGTCTTGTCTGGAGCAGAGAGGTCTGACAAGGCTTTGGAAACTTAGGCTCAGCATTCTGGAAGAAATAATGCTCTGCTAGGTGGAAAAACATCTCTCCTTTTCCATTCTGTTTGAACGGGATTGCCTCAAAGTTGTAAAGAAGGTGAGATGAGTGAGGTGGATGGCTGCTGGTTGAGAAGCTTTGGAAGGGGAGGGAAAGGGAAAGAAGCATATCCTTGAGTGTGGGGGTGGGGGAGCAGGTGGGTTCAGAGCCAAGGCTCTTACCTGACTCCATCTCAAAGAACTTGGCTCCTGTTTGAAAGCGCTCCGGTTAGAAAGGCAACATAACGTGTAGCGCTTGGGCCGGGTAGGAGGGCTTTGGAGACAGCGTTGGTCAAACGTTGGTGGCGAATTTTAGGAGAAAGACAGGGCCTGGGGAGATTCCCCTTGGTGGCCCTGACGCGCCCTGGCCCAGGGGGCCGAATGGAGGAAGGAAGAATCCATCCGCGAATGGAAACTTGTCTCTTCAGGGGACAGGAAACTTTTTATGTGTGGTTGGTCTGGTGGCTTGGGAGGAGAGGTGAACGGCAGAGACAGCACAGGGCCGGGCTTGCAGCTATGTCTTTGACAATTTTGAGAGTTTTCGGAAGTAGTTAAAAAAAGTAAAAAGAAACCAAAAGCCAAAGATTTCGTTTAGGCCTGATACCTGTGTGCGGACAGCCATGCGGGCTACAATTGGCCACGTGACTGGTGGAAACTGGTCCCTTTGCGCTGGTTCCTGCACACCCTCCCCCACCTTTGGGTCCCTAAGCCAGAGGGAGCTCCCGACCATCCCTAGAAAAAGACTTAGGTGGCCTCGAATGACCAGCCCTTGTCCTGGGCATCTGACGGTGTAAACTACACTTCCTCTCCGGCCCTGTTTAGTATAAGCAGTTTCCTGGTCTGGCAGGACTTGTTTTCTTAACACCCTGCTTGTCAAAGCCTTGGTCCCACTTGTCACAGGTCACCGGCCTCCTGTCACCCTGTGGCTGGACTTGCGTTTTGAGTCACACTTGCTGTTCCCATGAGGACATGGAGCTGGAGTGGGTTCCTGGGGTCCACTGCCTGGGCTCACCACTCCGGCCTCCTCTTCTTCATTTTGATGATAGAGTGCATTATTATTATTTTTTCTTTTAAGTAAATTCTCCCGGCGTGGGGCTCGAACTCATGACCACAAGATCAAGACTCACATGCTCTGCTGACTGAGCTCGTTGGGCACCCCCCCCCACCCCCACAGGGGTGGATTCTTGGTCTTATTCTGGAAAGCTCTATTGGCCAATGGCCTGCTCCTGCATTTGGATAGAAGGTCGGGAGGGTACATCCACACGTCCTGGCACCCGATGGCCTAGGTTCAAGCACCACTCCCTTCCTGGCCTGCTGTGCATCTTTGGGCAAGCGGCTTAACCTGTCCGGACATCGGTTTCCTCTTCTGTAAAATGGGGATTACAACAGGCTTGGTGTGCCTGATGAGTGAGACGGGCCGTGGAAAGCACAATGCCTGGCACACTGGAAGCTTCCTTTTATGTTTGCGTCTTTCAACAAGTACTTCGTTAGTGGGCTGGGCACCCACTGTGGGCATCACTGTTCTAGACTCGGGGAGGTAACAGGTAACAAAATGGATCGAGAGCCCGGTGTTGTAGAAGTTGGGTTTCGGTGCGGGGAGATGGTAAGGGAGGGAGGGAGTGAGTAAAAGAGATTGTTAAATGGTGACTGTGCTGTGGGAAAAATGACAGCCGCCAAGGGCGCTGGAGCAGGTGGTATAATTTTAAATTATAAGCTGGGTCAGGACGGCTTTGCAGGGAAGGGGGTATTTGAGTAGAGACCTCGGAAGGGTGGAGTGGGTACCGTGGGGACAGATCCAGGAAAGCGCTCTGGGAGCCGAACACCAGCAAGGGCACAGGCCCAAGGGGGTGAGTGGGGAGCCCAGGTAGACGGAGGCTGCTGGGTGCCCCAAGGGACGCACAAGTAGGTGCCCTTCTCAGGAGAGCCTGGAGCCTTGGAGCGAGGAGGAAGGGGTGAGGGGAGCGGAGGCTTGTGAGAAGTGCCAGGGCCGTGGGAAGCTCTTTGGCGGGCCTCGCATCCATCCTGTAGGAGCCTCTAGGGATTCTGAAACTCAGCCCTCATTTCTTATTAAAAAATGGGATCTGGGGATGTTGTAGACGCTATACCTGCTACCAAAAGTCCCATTGTGGACTACAGAGAGTGCACTTGGACGTGGGTCCTGTTTCTGAGCACAAGGGCGGGTGGCCGGGCCCTGGCCTGGGCGAGTGGTGGCTGCTTGTATTCGTCCCTCAAGCCTTCCTGGGGCACCTGGGAGAGTGGGTGATGCGGCAGGTGTTTCTCTAATCCCTGTCTGCAACCCCAGCACAGTAGCCACTCTCTGACTTGGTTGGTCCCTCCAGGGGAACTCACTGTAAGGCAGTTACTCAGCAGAAAAGAGATGCACAATTTATGAGGATATGTGCATTATCTGGAATACAAAAGCACCCCCCCCCCAAAACAGGCTCCCACCAGCGATGAGATGGTCAAACACGCTGTGGGGTGGCACGTGGTGGGTGATCAGGTGCACGGCTGGGCGTTAGGAAGCCTGGGTGACCGCGCGACTGTGCCTATGCTCTTAACGTTCACTGGAAGCATACAGGGTGCAAACTGGCATGTGCGTAGCATTTGTTGTTCTAGGAATGTGTAAAAATATATCTGCACGTGGAAAAATCTAGAAGAGAAGCATTTGTCATTTTCTGAATGTGTAAAAATATATCTATACGTGGAAAAATCTAGAAGAGATGCATTCTGGGGCGGAGGAGGACTGTTCTTGGAAAAATTCCTTTATGATCATTATTTTTATTCATTCATGTTTTTTAAAAGTTTGTTTATCTTGAGAGAGAGAGAGCGTGCATGAGTGGGGCAGGGGCAGAAATTGAGGGAGAGAGAGAGAGAGAATCTCAAGCAGACTCTGCTGTCAGCGCAGAGCCTGACACGGGGCTTGAACCCACCAACTATGATGAGATCATGACCTGAGCCAAAACCAAGAGTCAGATGCTTAACTGAGGCACCCAAGTGCCCCATTACTCATTCATTTATTAAGGTAACGAATATTTGAGTGCCTGCCCCACTGGAGGGCCCAGATACAGTGGTGGACCTGACCAGAGACCCCTGCCCCGAGGCCACGTTCAGCTCAGCCCCCTTCCCTCCCCCACACCCCAGGACTGAAGGCTAGCAGCTTGGTGCGATGCTGAACTCACACCTGCTGGAATCAAAGCCAGACATGGCCCTGCAGCTTTCCCTTGGTGTGTTCAGGCCTCCGTTGAGCCCGTCCTGGATTTGGCTGCAAAGCAGAGACGTTTCCAGAGCTGCCTCCCCTCCGGAGGGGAGCGAACTGCTCCTGGCGAGCGGTCCTCTGGGAGCAGAGCCTGCTTGGCACCGAGAAGGCCCCCCAAGATTATGTCCTTGTGACTGTGAGGCCATCTGTGCAAGGGGCTGGCCCAGGAAGAGGAGAACTGTGACAGGTGGCCCTGTCTCTGGGTGCCAAACGCGCGCAGGGGGAGCCCCACCTGTGACACCATCCCTGGAGGCTGGGGGTGAGGCTCAGAGAGGCTCCTGTGCGAATGCCAGCCAGCCACTTACGGTTCTTGCTGCCCACAGGCTAAGTGCCTTGGGTGTTTGGACAGTGGATGGAGGTGGCGAGGAGGATGTTTATGACGAGAGCAAACATGTATTGAATGCTCTCGATTCCCCGCTCTTGGCCGGTACCCAGAGTACCCGTGGTCCTTCCAGCCGCCCTGGGAGGCCGGAGCAGCTCTCTCCGCATTGCCTAGCAGGGACCTGAGGCCCGGACAGGTGGGCTGGCCTCCTGATGCCACACTGAGGGGGACAGGGCTGAGATCCAAATCTGGATCTGGCTGATTACAGAGCCAACCAATACCTTTGCGTTTTCTATGTCATAACATGCTTTGGCTACACCGAGAAAGGTGTCCCCTATGGACCCCTCTCTGTCTCCTCCTTCCACTGCCCACCCATCCCTCCCAGAATGTCACCGGCTCTCCCCGTGGCGGCCCCTCCGCTTGGCACACCACATGCTTCCAGGACAGCCTTTTTTTTTTTTCACTGAGAAAGGCAATTAGAGTCCCTTTGCATTAAAGGAAGGGTTTCCTGTCCCTTTAAAGGAGAAAGACTGTGGGTGACCTCTTCATCCGCCAGTGTTAGGGCCTAGCACAGTGCTTGGCACGTCATACGTGCTGAGTCATTAAATGAGGATGTATTGTAGTCCATGCTCAGTGAACCTCACCACATTCCTGGAGAAATAACGTGAACCAGAGCGGAGGCTGGGAACCCGACAGCCCGGGTTTGCCTGTGCCGTTGGCTGTATCAAGCTTGGTGAAGTTACTACTACCCTGGGTAGTGCTTCCCCGTCTGTGCCGTGGGGCCAGTCCTGGTGTGGCTGGGGCCACCACGAGGCATCCATGAGAAAACGCGTACAGAGCTTTGCCATGACCAGCGACCAATGAACATAACTTGTTTCTCGCTGTTACACAGAAGGCCGAGCTGGGCCCCCGAGGAGACTTGCCACCTCCCAGGTGTGGGCTCTTCCCCCGTCCCGGTGAATGCCACCCACCTCCCTGCCTGTTCTCCCCGGGAAGCCTGGATGCACGTGGGGGGTGAGCGGGGAGGGGGGGGCCACCGAGAAACGTCTGGGGCCCAGTGAGGCCCGAGTCCTAGTGGTGACCCTCAGTGACCCTGGATAGGCCCCCTTGGCTTCAGGGAACCCGTTTCCTAACATGGGAGGTGAGAACGGTCATAGCCACCCCATGGAGTCATCGCCGGGACAAGAATAGGATCCAGGCCAAAGGATGCAGGGCCCGGCAGGCGCTCAGCTGACACGCCTGGATCATTCTGGAGGGCAAGCGCCACCCTCGCACCCGTGTGAGTCCCCCACAGCGAGAGGATGAGCAGACCCCTGGGTTATAGCTGAAGCACGCACACTGGGCCCACCTCTCTCCTCCCCCCACCCCCCCCGGACTTGCTCTTCCTTTTGTTCTGAGGCAGGTGCGCCAAAGTGAGGAAGGTGTCTTCCCCAGTGCAGGTGACAGGGATGCGCCTGTGTGAGCCTTGCTGGCTTCCCCCTGCTTTCCATGCTCAGACCCCAGTCCACTCCTTCCCTGTCAGGCACTGGGGTGGGATGCGAATGGCAGACGCTTGGATCGTGGTTCCGGCTTCTCTTCAAAGGGGGCCACCCCACCCCTCTGCCGGGGGTTTCTTTCTCCTCCTGGGTTTCCTGGGCGAGGGGTGTGAGGATCACTGACTGATAACGGGGCAGCTGCACCACAGACTGATGGTTGGGTTAACTGCTGGTGTTCAGAGTACCCTGTGCTGCTGGGGACATCAGGAGTCGATGACATTCTCTGTAGCGCAGCTGGCCATGCCGGTAAGGGTGCTGGTGGATGTTGTGGGCAGGAATCCAGAGAATTCGTGGCGTGTGTGTGTGTGTGTTGTGTATGTGCATGCGCCTGTGTGTGGGGAAGTCTGAATGTAAACACGACCTCGTTGAACTTGAGGGAAATATTTAATGATGAAGAATTCCTTTAAAAATGTGAGTCAGCTCAGGGCACCTGGGTGGCTCAGTCAGTTAAGCATCCGAGCCTCGGTTTTGGCTCAGGTCATGATCTCATGGCTGCGGGATGGAGCCCTGTGCTGGGCTCTGCATTCGGCAGAGAGCCTGCTTGAGAGTCTGTCCGTCCCTTTGCCCTCCTCCCCCTCTGTCTAAAAAAATAAATACATAAAATAAAAATGTAAGTCAGCTCATGTCTGCTCACTTCTGAGAGCCCTTCTGTGACCCCCAGACCACTTGGTGTAAAAGACAAAAGTCAAGGCCAGGGTTTGTCTCCTCTCTTCCATTCTCACTATGCCCCCACCCTGTTGGCCCCCTTCCTGTTCCTCGAACATGCCAGGCATCCCCCACCTTGAGACTTTGTCACCCGTGGAATCCCCCTCCCCCAAGCGCCCACAGGGCCTGCTCCCCTCCTGAGTGAGTGGGGTCTTCTCTGACCACCGCGGGTCAGAGCGAGCCCTCCCTGCCCTCTCCCCCTCCGGCTTCCTGTCCCCTCGCCACTCTGCCGTCCACATGTGCCGTGTGGTTTTTCTCGTGATTGCCGTCTTTCCTCGCTAGAACGAAAGCTCTAGAAGGGGAAGGGTTTGTATCTGTCTGATTCACTCTGAGATCCTCAATACCTAAACAGAGTGGGCTCTTCGGTACAATTCAAATGAGTAAAAGAACGAAGAAAGTAACTGATAAAACGGCCAGTGCCAAGTGCGATTTGGCTGATAGAGCCCAGCAGGACCCACGGAGTAATTTTCCAATTTTGGGAAATTGGAGTTGTTATAACACCAGTCAAGCCTCCAGTGGGGTCTGGGTGAGAACTCTTAGTTGTGTGTGTGTGTGTGTGCGTGTGTGTGTGTGTTCATTCTGTGTCTGCCAGGAGGATGCCAGCTGTGTCCCAGGCCTTCTGTGACTAAGGTTGTGGCTCTACGCTGTGCGTATGAAGAGCTGCTTGTTTAGACTCCTGAGATGCAGGTGCAGCAAAGTTATGTGAGTGTAGACACTGAGAATTTGGGCTAAGGACCAACTGGGATTTAAAAACAATTTGCTCCCAAGGGTTGTTAATTGCTGCATTATTTCTGTGGACAAAGAATTGCAAATAACCTAAATAACCCAATATCCTCAACATGCAAACTTGGGACATTGCGTAAGTTAAACTGGAGGATGTCTAGATCTGTGGGCCTTTAAGAACACTGAAGGGCGCCTGGGTGGCCCAGTCCGTTAAGCATCCGACTCGATCTCGGCTCAGGTCATGATCTCACAGTTTGTGGGTTTGAGGCCTGCATCAGGCTCTGTGCTGACAGCTCAGAGTCTGGAGCCCGCTTCGGAATCTGTGTCTCCCCTTCTCTCTGCCCCTCCCCCTCCCCCGCTCATGCTCTGTCTCTGTCTCTCAAAAATAAATAAACGTTAAAAAGTTAAAAAATTAATAAAAATGAAACACCTAGAGGAAAAAGGGAAGGTTATGCATACCCTTGTTAATGGTGGGTGGCTTGTCCCTGAATAGTGGCATAATCACTTATTCTTGATGTTTTTCTTTCCTAGTTTTTCCTCAATAATATGCATTTCTCATGTATTAGAGAAAAAAATCATGTTACAAACATAAAAGTATTTTGGATAGATTTTCGCCTACTTTAAAACATGACAGACATTTCTCATGTTTTATTTTTAAAAGTTTTTTTTTTTTTTAGTTTATTTTTTGAGAGAGAGAGAGTGAACAGGAGAAGGCAGAGAGAGAGAGGGAGAGAGAGAATCCCAAGCAGGCTCCACCCTGTCAGTATGGAGCCCCCTGTGGGGCTTGAACTCCCAAACCATGAGAGCATGATCCGAGCCAGAATCAAACGTCAGATGTTTAACTGTTTAACTGACTGAGCCACCCAGGCGCCCCACTCATGTTTTATTTTTATGCCTTCTATAATGTTTTAACCATGTGATTACCCAGACCATGCCCCCAGCTTAATGCGAGTATCTTCTCATAGGATGTGGCTTGAGTCTCCTGATCAAAGAGTAGACATTTTTCTTTTCAGATGTGTAAACTAGGCACTTGAGAGTGAGGAGGGATAAAATGGAAAATTCGCAGAGCAACTCCTTGATGGGTTCTTTGAGGTGAAATGACATGTTCTTTAAAATGATCTAAGACCAGGAAAGAGAACGTTAGATTCTATCAGCTCAGTTACGAGTGACGTAGAAGTAACAGACAGGTGCTTTTGCTTGGTGATCTAGGCGGACCTCCACTGCAGAGTCGACTTCATGGGACACCACCTCACACCCGGAACTTCTGGGGAGCAGGTTGTGGAGAAGAAAGCAGAACGTTCCTCCCAGACTCTGGCGCTCCTGACATGAAAGAGGGGAGATTGGCCCTCAGGACTGCCATTGGGGGGCTCCTCGCCCTCTTACCCCGTTCAGAGCAGGGAGCTTCGATTCTCAGTGTCCTCAGTACAAACCGACGGGCACGGACATTGGCCTGTCTGCCTCTATGGCTGTGTCGGCCCCCATGTCCACCCCTATGGCTGCTCCCAGAGACTGTCCCTGACCCCTAGGGATGGGCTGCCTGCACAAGGTGTGCCCTCCAAGGGTTTGTGGGTCTGGACCTGAAGGGCCCAGGTTTTTAATGATTATTTATTTTTGAGACAGAGAGAGACAGAGCTTGAGGTGGGGAAGGGCAGAGAGAGAGGGAGACAGAATCGGAAGCAGGCTCCAGGCCCCGAGCTGTCAGCACAGAGCCCGACACGGGGCTTGAACCTACGAACTGCGAGATCGTGACCTGAGCCGGAAGCCAGACTCTCAACCGACTGAGCCACCCAGCGTGTTGATAAGTAGATGAGCACACGGGGGCCGGTAGCCCCTTAGCATTTGGTTGGGGACTACTGCTCAGGCCTGCAGGACAGACGTGCGCTTGTTCCCTGTGACACTGTGCCTGCTGTCTGGCGGCCCCCTGTCTGGCCACTTCTCCCCTTGAACCTCCGCTCAGCCACGCTGTGATCTCCCCTGGGCCCTGCTGCTTTGGGCCTTCAAGCTCCCTCCCCTGGAAGGCCCAGAATTCCCCCTTGTCTCACTGGACGGCCTCTCTCCTCTGTTACCTTTCTCTTTCCTGTCCTGTCTTTCCCCAGCAGGGAACATGCTGGGCCCTGGGCCCTGCGCATCTTGTGTTCTAGGCTTCCCCTGCCTAGAATGCACTATGAATGTTTGGCCCCCTGCCCTATGAATGGTGGAGACTTCCTTCCTGCCCTGTGCTCCCCGCGTTGGCGTGGCCCATCTCCCAGTGGGCCCTCTGGCCTCTAGACTTGGCTCTTGCCTACATGTCCGGAAAGAGATTTTGATCATACGTCCCCAATGTGGGTATTTTCACCTTCACGTTACATACGCGTGCCAGCCTATCACGCCCATTATAATACTGCACGTACGCAACTAGACATTGGAGAGAGGGTGTGCCAAGGAAAGTTCTAGTGTCTCCATGCAGCTCCCTCTGAGGGCCTCTGAACTAGAATTCCTGAGTCGAGAACTTACTTGAGGGGGTGTCAGGCATGGTGTCTCCCCTGCCTCCTCACTGCCTGCTTCAGATGAGGAGGACTTTGCCTCTTGGAGGAAAGCTCGTCTTTGGGTCTGAGGAGCATTGACCTTAGGGGAGTTTGGGTGTTCTGATGGTCTGGGTCAGTCCCAGTGCTTGGGGGCCCCCGTGAGGACTGTCCCCCCCAGGAGCGTGTTGTCTCGTTCCCAAATTCCACAGGGAGATGGTAACAGTACTGACACTTTTGATGTGACAGACGTTTACTGAGCACCTCGTGTAGACGGGGCACGATAGCACGGACCGGTGGTAGAGGAAGCCCTCACGTCGAGGAGCCCTCCCCTCCGGGAAAAACTGAGCGGTAGGTACACAGTTCCTGTCCAGCCTGATAGGGAGGTGCCCGAAGAGCATGGCGGGGGCGGGGGGGTCGTGAGCGAGGGGCTCGGAGGTCAAGGACGACTTCTCAGAGGAGGCAGTGCTTGATCTGAACCTTGAACCTTCCCACTCAGAAGAGCACAGAGAATATTCCAGGCAGAGGGTGGGCCTCCCGGGAGCCTCGGTGGGGGTGCCCCAGGGGCGGTCATCTGTAACACGCATGCACCTCTCACTCTCAAGAACTTTGAAGACATTTCCGTGACTGAGTCCCTTTACCAACACTCCCCTCCCTGCGGGATTTAAGGATTTATCCCCATGTTTGTAGATGTGGGCCCATCCCAGAGAGGTTTAGGGAACTTTCCAAAGAGGTCCACGGCAGAGCCTAGATTAGAGTGAGCCTCCTTCCCATGCCCAGCCCACCTCCCCACCCATGGGCATCACCCCTGCCCTCAGGAAGGGTTGGCTTGGCCTCCCCCCACCCCCCGCAAGGTAAGTGGGGGAGGGTCTGCTGCTACCCTGGGGCCACTGGATCCTGGCTCTCTTGTTGGTGGGGGTGAGTGTGCCAGGACCCCTGGTGCACAAACCCTTCCTGTCCAGCCTGTCACCCTAGCTTGGCGTCGGCATGTAGGTTACCAGGGCCCCGGGTCCGGAGCTGAAGCCGAGAGAGCAGCCTCACGGATGGATCCTGGGCTCTTGATTTCTTTGGAACTCCTGGGGGAATGCCCCGCTTCAGATTCTGGGAGGGGAGTGGGAAGTCACAGGCCCGAGGGGCCCCTTGCGGGCAGTCGGTGTAGAGGAAGTCCAGACCTTTGGTAGAGGGCGGGTTCCCGTGGACAGGGCTGTGTCTCGCTCAGTGGACGGGAATGGGCTTCGGAGCCAGACAGACATCGGTTGGCCAGTTGTTAGCTCTGGAGCATTGGACGAGTTACCCCCAAAGCCTCGATTTTCCCCCTCTATCTAATGGGATAGCAACGGACTTTTCCCGCGGGACTGCCTGAGGCCTCAATCGGGTGCCTTGTGCAAAGAGCTCAGCAGCCTGCCTGGTGCGTATCTAGCTTCACGGTACACATTCTCCAGATGTGGGCTGTTGTGACCGCCTCCCGTGCTCCCCGTGGGCCTCGCTCCCAGTGCGGCGCTACGTGTCGAAAAGGATATATGAACTCAGGTTTGTTAACATTTGTTAAATAAGGAAGTATTACAATTCGGGTTGAGTTGTTTCTGGCCGCCCATAAATGAAGCAGGCGTGGTAGGTTTTTACTGCAGGGAAAACCATCCAGTTTTCGAGAACTCCCCCGGCTCTGAGGTTTTATGATGCTCTGCACAGCCCTTAAGGATTTTCTTCAGTGTAAACACACTGAAGAGGCTGGCACTTTACAACCAGAGTCTGGTTTGGTCCCTGGTGCCTCCCCGCTGGCTGGGGGCCGGGCTCTAAGGCTGCCGAGCCGTCAGGTCCGGTGCCTGGTTGCCGGTGCGTAGACACCAGAGTGCTTTCTCCCCGCCAGATGTGGTTACGACTGCGGAGTGGCCACGATGTGGAACTTGTCCAGTGGGTTCGCGGGGCAGTGGTTTGCTAGGCGGCGGTTTGCAGGAGGACGCCTGCTGAGGACATGGGAGTGGCCGTGCAGCCGACAGCGCCTGGAGTCCCCCCGTCCATCTCTCGGTGCGCCCACAGGCTGGAGGCAGCAGCCCAGGGGATCCTGGGGCCCGAGAGTCTAGATTTGGAGACTCCCACCCTGGGACCTGGGATTGGGGGCGCCTCCCCTGATGCCCCCTGCCCCCTCCGTGCGGCAGGGGAAGGGCTGTAGGAGGGTTTGACGGGCCCGGGCGGGTGGTCCTGGGGTTTGAGCAGCCTGGGCACCCCTGAACATGGGCCTGCGCCTGGAGACTTGGCTTCCCCTCCTGAGTCTGCCGCTCACTTGCTGTGTGGCTGCACAGGGGACAGACGCTCAGATGCTCAGGGCTGCAGCTTCTTCAGCTACAAAATGGGGAAACTGGCCCCTTGGGTACTTTCCCGATCTATGATGCTGAAACACCCTGGAGAATTGCCAGGGACTCTTTTTTTTAAGCAGACAATGCATGCATGTGGTCAAAGGTATTGAAAGTTATAAAAGTATAGCGTCAAAGTAAACCTCCCTATACTGCACCCCACTGCCCCCCAGTTTCCATTTTCAGAGACATTTGCTTTGAAGTTTTTAGAGATTTTTTTAAATCCATATGCATCCCCCCTTAACATTTTTGAATTATGAGATATTATATATCCAAAAGTGTGCATAGGGGCACCTGGGTGGCTCAGTTGGTTAGGCGTCCGACTCTTGATCTTGGCTCAGGTCATGATCTCACAGTTTGTGGGATAGAGCCCTGCATTGGGCTCTGCACTGATAACACGGGGCCTGCATGGGTGGGATTCTTGCTCTCCCGCTCTCTCTGCCCCTCCCCTGCTCGTGTGTGCATGCGCGCTCTCTCTCAAACTTAAAAACTCCTACAAAAGCATGCACAAAACATATGTGCGGTTTAAAGAATGATAAACTGAACTCCTGTGTACCTAGTACTCGGGTTGAGAAATAGAAAATGCCAGCGTTGGGGCACCTGCGTGGCTCAAGTCAGCTGAGTGTCCAACACGGCTTTGGCTAGGTCACGATCTCAAGGTTGATGAGTTCGAGCCCCACATCGGGCTCTGTGCTGACAGCTTGGAGCCCAGAGCCTGCTTCAGATTCTGTGTGTCCTTCTTACTCTGCCCCTCCCCTGCTCATACTCTGTCTCTCTGACAAATAAATATTAAAAAAAGATTTAAAAGAACATGCCCTGTGCCTTGGGCAGGAACCATCCTGTTAACCATGTCCTGCATCCCATTTACTCACATGAGCATGAGGTTATGCTCTTCTGTACGTTCTTCCTCACTTTTTATATCTGGGAGATGGGCTCACATCAGGACACATAGAGCTGTCTTGTTCTCTTTAATTTTTTACATTTCTTAATGTTCATTTTTGAGAGAGAGCGGGAGAACACACGCATGACTGGGGGAGGGGTAGAGTGAGAGGGGAACCGAGGATCCAAAGCAGGCTCCATGCCGACAGCAGCAAGCCCAGTGAGGGGCTCGAACACCAATCATGAGATCATGACGTGAGCCCAAGTCAGACCCTTAACTGACTGAGCCACTCATGCACCCCGAGCTCTCTTGTTCTTTTTTTTTTTTTTTAAATAATTAATGTTTATTTTTGAGAGAAAGATAGAGTGTGAGCAGCCGAGGTACAGAGAGAGAGGGGGACACAGAATCTGAGGCAGGCTCCAGGCTCTGAGCTAGCTATGAGCACAGAGCCCGATGTGGGGCTTGAACCCATGAACCGTGAGATCATGACCTGAGCTGAAGTTGGACGCCTAACTGCCTGAGCCACCCAGGTGCCCCCTTCTTGTTCTTCTTAATAGTTGCATGACATGTCTTCTATAGGGATGTGCCATTATTTCATCGTTATTATTTACCAATCCCCTCTTGCCGGACATTCAGGGTGTTTCCAATCTGGTCCTCACCAACAAGGCTGTGGCAACTTTTCTGGCTTCCAGGAACTGACATTAATCGAAATATGCTATAAGAGGCCCTGTTACATCAGCCTCCTGACCTGCCAGTCATTTCTCGAACCACATGGTAACGCTCTAGCAGGAAGCCCTCTGTGGCTCTGGTCCCCTCATGCTTGGACGTCCTGTGCTACCCTCTCGCACCTTCTGGGAACCCGCATCGCCTGTCTGATGCCTCCCATTCCTGGGCGCCCCCCTGGGTCTTCGAGAGTGTGGGCTCCCCGGTAGGGCGTGTGCTGTGGGTGCTGGAGAAGTGCGCAGAGGGGAACGCAACTATAGGCTTCCTCCAGGCAGAAAAGTTCCTTTTCTTTTGATTGCATAATGTCCCCGTGAGGGGCCTGGGTCTGCCCTTCCCTTTTTCTTCATCTTTCTGCAGACAGGAGTGAGGCAGGGGCATGGTTTGGGTGTTCAAGCCCAAGCCACTGTGTTTTTGAGGCTCTCCTCCTACTTTTCCATTCCTGCTTCCTCTGCGCCCTTCCTCATTTCTTCTTTCCCGCTTTGTTCTTCCCTTTCTCTTCTTCATCCCCACCCCTACCTCTTTGAACTAAAATCCCTGGGAAGCTGCGTGATTCTTTTTTTTTTTTTAATTTTTTTTTAAATTTATTTCTAGGAGAGAGAGAGACAGCGTGAGCAGGGAGGGTCAAGAGAGAGGGAGTCACAGACTCTGAAACAGGCTCCAGGCTCCGAGCTGGCAGTCAGCACAGAGCCCGACGTGGGGCTCGAACCCACGAACCACGAGATCATGACCTAAGCGAAAGTCGGACGCTTAACCGACTAAGCCACCCAGGTGCCCCAAAGCTGCGTGATTCTTGTGTCCACCTGTGCAAAAGCTCTGGCTATTCTCTCCTTTCTCTTCTGGCTCTGAACACGGACAGTCCTGGCCTGGTAATTGGGGGGCACCTAGGTGGCTCAGTCGGTGAACCATCTGTCTTCGGCTCAGGTCATGAGCTTGCGGTTCGTGAGTCCGAGCCCTACGTTGGGCTCGTCGCTGTCTGCACAGTCAGCTCCGGATCCTCTGGCCCTCTCTCTCTGTCCCTCCCTGGCTTGTGCTCTGTCTCTCTCTCTCTCTCTTTGCCCCTCCCCTGCTTACACCCTTTTTCTCAAAAGTAAATAAACATTAAAAAAATAGGAAAAGAAATTTGTGGGATGGGGAGCACGAAGGTCCGAGGGCAATGAATCGGTGGTATCGGGGCCTTGGCTCTCTTTTGCTTCTTCTTTCTCTTTCTGAGCAGATCTTCTGCCACTGGTCTCTTTACTTCCTCCTTCAGGGTGCGTGGCTGTGACATGGGGTGGACAGACCTGCCCAGGAGGTCATGAACAGGAAGCAACAGGACGATGGTCTCTGGGTTTTGGAGGGTGAGGGCCTGGGAGGCGGAGAAGAGGGGGTGCTGGTACCTTCCCAAAGTGACGATGCTCCTTTGGTTCACGTGTCTGGGCCAGAAAGGTGGTGACCTAGGAGCTTGTCACAGTTGGTGCAGAGAGGCCAGCAGGCCTAGGTCTGGAAGCGTTGTCATATTTGCGGGTGTGCATGGGCCGGTGCGCTCAGTCCCCTCGCCAGAAGGCAGTAAAGCGCTTGGCCGGTGTCTCCAGAATCAGGGCGCCTAGGTCTATGCAGGCTCCACTGTTTGTCAGCTCACCGGAGGGACCTTAGCGAAGTGATTACATCTCAGGGCACCTGGGTAACTCAGCCCATTAATAAGCATCCAACTTTGGCTTGGGTAGTGATCTCACGGTTCATGGGTTCGAGCCCCGTGTCGGGCTCTGTGCTGACAACTCAGAGCCTGGAGCCTGCTTCACATTCTGTGTCTCCCTCCCTCTCTCTCTCTCTCTGCCCCTCCCCTGTTCACGCACGCGCTCTCTCTCTTTCTCTCAAAAATAAACAAACATGAAACATTTTTTTGAAAGAATTGACTACATCTCAGTTTCCACATCTGTGCAATGGGGCTCTTGAAGCATGAAATGAGATTATCCTTATAAAGTGTGAAGCACGTAGTAAGGATGTATAAATGTTAGCCGTTGTTAATACCTTTCAGGCGATATGCAAACACGCCAGGCAGAGCGGTCCTCCTTTTCTCCCCCAGTAGAATCTTCCGTGGAAAGCCAATAAACAAAGAGAACAAAATGCAAGTGGTACTGATTGAAAGGGTAGGATGGGGGTGGTAGGGTGTGGGCAGTGGAGGCCCAGGGGTCCTTCTGATGGGCCCTTGAACCCCTTTCCCGCGGTCCAGAGAGCAGGCTGCAACTCTCAGATGTAATCGAGTGGTGCGAATCGGTACTACGTTTTTGTGTCGTTTTGACAGTTCTTATTAAAACTGAAAATGCAGGGGCACCTGGGTGGCTCAGTTAAGAATCCGACTCTTGATTTTGGCTCAGGTTATGATCTCACGGTGTGTGTGTTCGAGCCCCGCGTGTGGCTCTGCGCAGACAGCGTGGAGCGTGCTTGGGATTCTCTCTCTCTTTCTCTCTTCACTTCCCCGGCTCAAACTGTCTTTCTCTCAAAATAAAATAACTGCCTGGGTGGCTCAGTCCGTTGAGCATCCGACTTCAGCTCAGGTCGTGATCTTGTAGTTTGTGGGTTAGAGCCCCACGTCAGACTCTGCTGTCATCAGAGCCCAGAGCCTGTTTCGGATTCTTTGTCCCCCCTCTCTGCTCCTTCCCCGCTCATTCTCTCTCTGTCTCTCAAAAAACATTAAAACAACCCCAAAAACAGAAACAAAAAAATCATAACAAAAACCTGAAAATGTTCATTCCTTAGGATTCAGCGTTCTGACTCCTGGGAATCTTGTGTACATACAGGTGTATGCTCATTGTAGCATCGTATGTAGAATTAAAAGGTTAGAGACTGCTACGTGTCCAGCAGTAAAAGAGAGATTGAATCAATTATGAAATATTCCATGTCTGTAAAACAGACACGATAGATTTATGGATTATCCTGGAATTATTTTCGTGATCTATGAAGTATAAAATAATCAGAAGCAGGGAGATGGTGTATTCCTGTTTCTTTTTTTTTTTTAATTTTTTTAAATTTATTTCTGAGAGAGAGGGAGACAGTGTGAACAGGGGAGGGTCAGAGAGAGAGACACAGAACCTGAAGCAGGCTCCAGGCTCTGAGCTAGCTGTCAGCACAGAGCCTGATGCGGGGCTCGAACCCACGAATCACTAGATCATGACCTGAGACGAAGTCAGACGCTTAACCGACTGAGCCACCCAGGCACCCCTGTATTCCTATTTCTTAAAAGCGTACGTGTATGTGTCCATACCTCCGTGTATGCACGCAGAGCACCCCGTCACTAAGTAGGTACCAGATGGAAGGGGTACCCCGCAAACTGCGAACAGAGCTTGACTTTTGGGGGGTAGGGCGAGTTGGCATTTCTTGCTTTACAGAGTTTTCCCCTTCCTCCTTCCTCATTTCCTCTTTCCCTTTTTGTTCTTACCTTTCTCTTCCATTATCCCCACACCTGCCCATCTGAACTAACATCCCTGGGAAGGTGGCTGATTCTTGCGTCCCCCTGTGCCACCATTCTGGCTATTCTCTCCTTTCCTTTCTGGTTCTGAACGTTTTCCCCCAAATTAAGAAAGGTCGTCCTCGGGCTAAGAAAACAACCCCGAAGCAGGTGGTGGATTTGCCCAGGGTTCCGCAAGTCTTGGCGGAAAGAGCCAGGCCGTGGGTGCAGGCTCCGATGTTCTTAAAGCCAGCCTGCTGCACGTTGGCCCCTGGCCCCTGCCTTGTTTGTCCCCGCGGCAGGCTGGCTCTGGGGACCGTGTTCCTGATACACGCTGCTCGCCATCTGGTGAAGCAGTTGTTAGGCTGTGAGCAGTGCCTCCCCGCCTGTCTCATTTAACAAGCCACCCAGCTCTCAGGAGGCCTCCCCGAGGCGGCGGGATCACCCCTTAATTATTTACGGGGGTCAGCCACCTCTCGGAACTCCCTTGCTGGAGACAGACGGTACTGACGGGCAGATGAGTGGCACAGTGGGAGGAGAGGCGGGACCAGGAGGGTGCGTGCGACAGCGAAGGCCGGGTGGCCTCAAAATAAAAGTTCAGGAAGCATCTAGGCAGGTGATTTTGCACACTGATAATCTCGAGGTTGTGGTTCAGGGGGGGAGCCCAGCTGAAGAGCGTCGGCCCAGCACACATCAGGCTGCCTTTGCTTTTTCCCATCCGCCTGGGGAGGGAGGGGTCTGCTGAGCTCAACTTTGCGGTGCTTTGAGATCTGGGGGTGCCTGGGAGGCTCAGTCCGTTAAGCGTCCAACTTCGGCTCAGGTCATGATCTCATGGTTCGTGGGTTCGAGCCCCACATTGGGCTCTGTGCTGACAGACAGCTCAGAGCCTGGAGCCTGCTTTGGATTCTGTGCCTCATTCTCTCTCTGCCCCTCCCGCACTTGTGCTCTGCCCCTCTCTGTCTCTCAAAAATAAATAAATGTAAAAAAAAAAAAATTAGAAGAAGAAAATGAAATCTGTTCAGAGGTACACCTGCTTGTTCCCTGTGCCACGTACCCGTCTAGGAACTGCCTGGCATCCCTGGGCAGGATCCTTTTCCAGAGTCCATAGACTGGAGGCCAAATACCAGCCCCGCCTCTGGGCCATCATGTGACCTTGGCCTGGCCACTTCTCTCTCGGGTTGAAGTTCTAACACTCCTAAATCAGGGGATTGGATGAGGCGTGTCCCGTGGTCTCTTAGCTCTAGAATACTCTGTGAATAATACATGCATGCGGGCTGTCTGCAGGGAGAGGGTATGAGCTAGACAGAGGCTCAGAAATTGAGGTACCACGTTTTAGTGCTTGCCGCTGGGCCTGGGTGCAGATCCCGATCTATCTCATCTGCTCAGAGGCGTTCCCCGAGCCAGGAGGCGGTGGGGCGTGTTTTGAGCCTGAGCTCCCCGCCTGTGAGATGGGACCAACCACCGCTCGCCTTGCGGACCATGAAGATTTGTGAACACACGGCCAAGTTCCTGGCGCATGATAGGTGCTCATCAAATGGCACAATACCCTTGATACTTGGCATTCGCAGCCCTGCCTTTTGTCTTAGCCAGAAAATGTGTGCCACGTAAGGAGGGATATGGGCATTCTCTTGCTTCCGAGGTGCTGTTTGGCGCTGGGCCTTCCTGACCTCTCCCACGGAGATGGGTGTTCCTCCAGCATTCTGACGAAGGTCGGCATTCCCCGAGCACTAACTGCGACTGTGCGACGCCTGTGACAACTCGAATCTCCTTTACCCCTCAGGAAAGCCTGTGAAGTAGTAGGGACGTGTGCCCTCATTTTCTGAATTCAGACCTGGAGGCTCTGGGGAGGTAGGTGACGTGCCCAAGGTCACACGGTCAGTAAACGATGAGGACCGAGCCCATCTTGTTTAGTGTGTCATGCTTAGACGTCAATGTGTGCTTTTCAGAACAGGGGGACGTATCAGGGGACCGAGAAAAGCAGTGAAACACCTGAGTCAGACAGG
Source organism: Proteles cristata cristata (assembly GCA_017311185.1). Taxonomy (NCBI): domain Eukaryota; kingdom Metazoa; phylum Chordata; class Mammalia; order Carnivora; family Hyaenidae; genus Proteles; species Proteles cristata. The sequence continues at coordinate 1,210,615 of JAESUZ010005299.1, forward strand.
AAACCATGCACTTGAATTCTTTAATGTGTCAGATGGGCTGAGTCGGAGTCATGACCAGTCAGCTCCATACAGTGCCTACGGCTTGTCAGACCCTCAACGTGGGGGACCCACCATGGCACATTTGGGCCAGATGATTTGTCTTCTGCCTTTAGACCTTGAATGACCTTAAAACCCAGGGAAATGTGTTCTCAATTTGTCCTCTAACAATGCCGATCTCTCCCCTCCAGTTCAGATTTAAATAACCCTTCCTTCTGTGTTGCCACTCGCTAAAAAAGCACCATCATAAAAAAATCCGCAACCCTAAAGCCTCGGTAATTACCGGGTAGGGTGGAGAGGGAGGGGCACCGAATAGGAAATAATGCGATGGGCGGGGCCTTCTAAGCCGTGCTGGTTTTATATTCGGTAGCAGGGTTGAAGGCTTGTGCCGGTTTCTGGAAAAGTTACAAAGTGAAACAGCCCCTGCGTCACGAAGAGGTTTGGCTGTTGAATGTTCCCCCTCAAATCTAGGGCACCTGAGGCTCCTGTTCTGTGCTGTGATGGCCTGGCCAGGGAGAAACTTGGGGCTCCCCGGGTGGTTTGGGTTCTTGAGCAGCCGTCGTTAATGTCGGCCTTTGATGTCTGCCAGCGTTTGGAGCACATGCCTGGAAATGCTCGCTGTTCACTGGGAACTGGACTCTTCTTCCCCCGCTTCTGTCTGACAGTGGGGTGGGGGTGGGGAAGTACAGCAAGCTCCCGGGAACAAGTAGAGATTTTATTTTATGTTTCATTTGAAGTTTATTTATTTTGAGACAGTGTGGGTGGGCTGGGTGGGGGCGTGGAGGGGAGAGAGAGAGAGAGGGAGAGAGGCAGAGAGAGGGAGAGAGAGAATCCCAAGCGGGCTCCTCACTGCACTGATGGCGCAGAGCCTGATACGGGACCCCAGCTCATGAACCATGAGATCATGCCTTGCGCTGAAATCAAGAATCGGATGCTTAACTGATTGAGCCACCTGGGTGCCCTTAGAGATTTTTTTTTTAAGTTTAAAATTTTTTAATGTTTATTTTTCAAGGAGAGAGAGACAGAGCATAAGCAGGAGAGGGGCAGAAGAGAGGGAGACACATAAGCATGCTCCAGGCTCTGAGCTGTCAGCATAGACCCCGATGTAGGGCTTGAACTCAGAAACCATGAGATTATGACCTGAGCTGAAGTCGGATGCTTAACCGACCGAGCCACCCAGGCGCCCCTAGAGATTTTTTTTTAAGCCCTTTTAACAAAGATTTGAACTTTGCGATCTAATTTGCCACGGGGTTTTGGGCAGCGAGGGTATAGGATTATTCCTACGGAGTCACGCATGTGCCCAGATGAGATGTAGGACGTCATTTTGCCGGGCCAGCCAAGCACGTGTGCACTGTGGGTCTGTCACATGGGAGGAGGGGCAGGTGGGCAGGCGTCAGCAGGTGGCAGTAATTTGGAAGCTCGTTCTCTGAGTGAGGTTAAGGCTAATGCATCCATCAGGTGCTAAAGCAAGTGAAAAGGTTGTCACGCGCCTGGGGTCACGTGCCTGGTAGGTGCCTTACTTGGACCCGGGTTCATCGCCACTCCAGCCTGCCCTGACTCTACAGGGTTAATGTTTCTTTTGAGACCAGTCAAAGGACATGGATTCCAAAGACATGAATGAACAGGTCTTTTCATTTACATTGAAAAGCCATAAAGAGCAGGAAGGAGATTTCCGGCATATGCCTTAGGAAGGAGAGAGAACAGCTCCCTGAAGGAGCTGGTTTCTGGTAGATAGGTGGGCCACCCTCTCTCTACTGATAACCAGAGGATGGAGGCTCCTTTCCCAAGAGTGCCGTAGGACGGCGTCCCTTCCAAGTCCTCCAGGAAGCCGATTTTGGACCCTGGCCTCTGACTCAGTGTACCGGCTGGGTGGCTCCCTGTGCCTGGGAGGTGGCCCTGGCAGTGTCCCTTGGCCCAGCCCACACGCAGGTGCCCCAGGTGATCAGCGCTGACGCTGTGGCCTGAGAGACACTGGCAAGGGGCTCCCCGGTAGCACAGATCCCAGGTGAGTGCAGCCAGTAAGCACGGCGGTGGGGCAGGGAGTGACGTGGGTGTGAGTTCTGCTCAGAGCTGGAGCCCCGGGGGGTTTCCTGGCCGTCGCCTTTATCTGTTGGGCGGGGAAAGCAGTGGGAAAAGCTGAGCTGGGTTGTGGAGGTGTCTTGGGGAGCTTGGTCTCGGCTGGGCCGGAGCTCATAGGGTTTTGAGAACCAGAGCCTGAGTGGCAGAGGGGATGGGGGCGTATTTAGGAGCGGCTTCTCTTCCTCACTCTCTCCCCTCCCCAGGTCTGCACTCGTGATCTCTCACGCCCTTGACCTCATCCAGTGTCTCAGCAGGAAAGTAGTTTATTTGTGCATTTGCCCCCGTGTGGCCGTATGTGCCTGTGTTTGTGTCTGTATGCTGACCTCAGAGGCGACTGAGGGCCCCCTCAGCACAGGGGGGTGAGGCGCGGCTCAGCCGGGGCTTCAAGGACGAGGGTCCGGGCATCTGTCTAGATGATGACTTACGTTACGCCGATTTCCTGTATGTCCCTGGGACACAGCCCCCTCATCTGGCCCTGGGGGTGGAGACGGCTAATGAGAGAGGCTTGGCGATCGTGTCTTGATGCCCCTTCCTGCTCTGAAACTCTCAGCAATGTCCAGTAAGACTGAGTCCCGGGTTGCACCTGACCGCTAAGTGGGTATTTTTAATCCTTGGGATTTCAGAACACCAGAGCCGGTTCTCACACAGGGTTCACTGCTTCGTCAGTCCTGCGGTCCCGGCGGAACCAGGGTCGATGGTGAGTCCGTGGTGGGTTCCTCATGAGGTGCAGACATCCTCTCGAAAGCCTAAAATGGTGGCTTTTTGGTTTTGTTTTAGGGGAGGTTACGTTTGCAAAATTCTGGTCCCCAGTGCTGCCCCTGGGAGCTCAGAGGGGACAGTTTGGAAACTGCGTCCTTTGTGGGATGCGATGCTGCTGCCTTGGGAGCATGATTTATGGCTGGGTTTTATGTGAACAGACAGTAAATATTTCTAGAACTTTAGGGGCCCTGCCCGCTGCCCCATGAGGACGCCTTGCCTTTGGCTTCTTGGGACCTCATAGGCCCAAGGCTTGGCGTTTTGAATTTACTTTGGCCAAGCTCCACGGACAGGCCTGTGACTCCTTCAGTACCCACAGTGTGAACAGGCCTTATTCTGGGCAAGAGACTGAGGCCCACGGATAGTGGCTAATATTGGCCTGAGGGGACGTCTTATCTTCAACTACCCAAATAGGACCTGAAAGTGACAGCCCTGATGCATCTTTTGTTTGCCTCCAATTATGCTTAATAAGATGGGTGGAGGGAGAAGGGTGTCTATAGGAGATACTTCCTGTTCAGGAAATCCCAATTTCCCTTAAAATCAGAAACCCCAAAACCTTTGAGTTGAGTAGAAGAACTCAAGTAATTCGTTGCCCTCTTTTCTCTGTTTTGTCCAGCCTGTAGCTGATTTTAAGTCTCTGAAATCTGTCACAGCCAGATTTCCTGGCCCTCTTTCCTAATGCCCCTGGACCCCAGGGAAGGCCCTGGCATGGGGCAGGCATGGTTGACCGAGCCTGACAGCATGAATCCAGATCGAAACTTCCTGGGTGCCATGGTTACAGACACGGGAGGCCTGGGGCCCTCAAGTTAATGATTAAGTCCTTCGTGCTTTTGAGATGAGTTAGTGGCCCTCAGGATTTCCAACCCCCAGCCAAACTTGGGCACCTTTTCCTCCTGTTTAGTCTTTCCAACTGAGTGTGGATGAAAAATATCTTGGAGGGGCTAGAGGGGTGGAGGTCGGGAATGTGGCTCTCTGTGGGGCCAGCAGATTTGCTGGAAGCCACAGCCAGGCCATGTCACCTTCTCGAGATGAAGGTGGGAACAAGCTGGGTGAGGATGCTTCAGCCCGCCAGCCCCCCCAGATCTACCCTGAAAGTTCTGCGTCAGCTCAGATAACTTGAAAAGCCCGTATTTGTTTTCATTGTCCTGTAAACAGGAAGCATTATATCCTCACTGTTCTGGCATTTTCAAAGGTTAGCAGAGAGCGGTCTCTTCCTCCCTCCCCTTGGGAGAAGGGGCGGCGGAGCTGCTCACTGAGGTCAGCGGGTGGCCAGATGTTTGGGCTGCTCTCAGTTGCACCTTCGTTTTTTCACATGGGGGACAACAGCCACGCATCCGGGCTAGTGCGCTTTCTCCGTGATCCCACTCCACCCCTTAGCATCTGCATGGAGGAGAAGCAGCCAGTGGCCCCTGCACAGACTCCGAATCGGGGGCAGGTTGAATAACCGGCACAGGGGAGGGCGGTGGGCTGCTGTGGCCATGGGTGGGCTCTGTCCCCTTTCCATCATGGGGCAAGCCATCCCAGCATCCTTCGCTTCTTGGTGTTGCTGTTCTTTCTGGAAAACTTGGCTAAGGACAAAATGCAGACTGTGGGGGGGCACCCCAAACAATTTTGGGTGACGCCCAGATGTGGTGTTAATTACCTTCAGTCCCTTGAGAAGCCAGCTCCCTCCAGCCAGCCCCCTGCCAGCCCTTCTGTGGCCTGGAGGAGTACGTCTGAGGGCCCTCTCCCTTTTTAAAAAGCGAGGAGCACGAGACCAGGAGGAAACAGGCCTCAGGGCCCAGGCTTCCGCCGAGAACGGGGTCAGCCAGATCTCATCACACTGTTTTGTTTCGGTTGTACTTGTTTTTCCGGAACTCGTCTCTGTCCGGCGCCGATGAGTGTCCCCTTTGTAGCCATGATGTTAGTTTTTTAAAAGTGAGTATTTTTAAGAAAAAAATCATTGCACTGGTGACATACGCCCAAAGCGAACCATCGCCATTTGCGGAGCGGATTGGCTCCAGCGACATGCACTTGCTTAGCAAGCGACGGAGTGGAGGTACACGGTCCGGGGAAGTCCGGCAGAGTCAGTGCACGCATGCGCACATGGGACCGTCAGGGTGGTAGTGTCTTCCTGGGAAAGGCACACAGGCTTGGATGGGTTGGCTGCAGAGGTTGGGAGAGTGTGTACATACACTCGTGCGTGTACAGCTTAGTATTGGTGCGCATGCACACGTGTGCTTGCATGCAAGCGTGTGCACACACGTTGTTTTTCTTTTCCCCCCTTATGCAGAAGTGCTACTCTGCCCTTAGAGTTACCTCCTGACCGACTGGCTCTCCGTCTGCCGAGCTCAGTGTGACAGTTCTGTTGAGGTGGCTTTATTTTTTTATTTTTATTTTTATTTTTTTAATTTATTTCTAGGAGAGAGAGAGAGAGAGAGAGACAGCGTGAGCAGGGGAGGGTCAGAGAGAGGGGGAGTCACAGACTCTGAAACAGACTCCAGGCTCTGAGCTGGCAGTCAGCACAGAGCCCGACGCGGGGCTCGAACCCACGAACCGCGAGATCATGACCTAAGTGAAAGTTGGACGCTTAACCGACTAAACCACCCAGGCGCCCCAAGGTGGCTTTAACCACAGGCAAGCAGCCTGGGATTTCCCAAGAAAAATGCCCGATTGGCCGTATCCCTTATTTATTAAGTGTATTTATTTTGAGAGAGAGAGAGGGAGAGAGAGTATACGTGTGAGCGTGAGTGTGGGAGGGGCAGACAGAGAAGGGGAGAGAGCATCCCAAGCAGGCTGTGTACTGTCAGCCCAGAGCTGGATGTGGGGCTCAATCCTACGAACCGTGAGATCGTGACCTGAGCTGAAACCAAGAGTCAGGCCCTTAACCGACTGAGCCACCCGGGCGCCCCGGCTGTATCCCATCCTTAAGCTGTGTCTGATGTCCTGTTTTCCAGACCGTCTGGTGGCTCTCACACTTGAGTCGTTCCCAGAATGGCCTGGGGACCTTCATGGGGGACGAAGGCTTGGGACATGCCCTACACCTTCCGGCAGGGCCTCTGCATGCCCCCAGGTGATCCCGACACACACCAGTGAGCTCGTGGGCTAGGCTATGGGTCCCAGCTCCGGCTCCCCATGAGTACCAGCTGGAGAGAGACCCATGGAGGATTTTTGAGGCCTGAACCCCACCTCGGAGAAGCCAGCCCCCCTAGGATCGGCGAGGTACTTAAAGACCATCAGGTGATTCTGTTGTGTGGGCAGGTGGAGACCCCTTGGCCTTGACAGAGGCTCCTGGAGAAACTACTCACACCTGGGAGCACTCACCTTGAAGCAGAGGGACCCATGAGGTGTTTCAAAAAAATTAGTGTGGGCTGCAGAGGAAATATCCAGTCCAAGTTCAGGTTTTGGAAGCCTTGCATGGGAAAATGGAGACAGGCAAGCAGCCCAGGGTGAGAGGGGCACAGACCCATCAGACCAGGGCCAGGAGGGTTACCAGCTTGCAGGGATGCTAAGGTCATCAAAAGGGCTCTTGCAGATTTCTTGGGAGGGAGAAGAATAAGCATGCGGGAAGCCCCGCGGCTCAGCCCGGGCAGTGCGAGGGGTCCCCCAGCAGGAGGGCAGGAGTGAGGGGCAGCTATGGGGGCTGCTGTGTTCTGTGAGGCCCCAGGGCAGCAGCGTAAGCCGAGTGGGTGGGGGGAGCCGAGGCAGAGATATTAGGGCGCACCCTACCCTCTCAGCGAGGCGTCCCTGTCTCACCCACCGGAGGGAGTCTCTGGGCATGTGGGAGCCTGGCCATTCCATTGTTAACTGATCAGTTCACGGAGCTACGAGGGGAAAGCCAGGCTCCTGGACACGGGAGCATCGCGGAAGTTGTCCCAGCTTTTAAGTGAGAGTCCGGCGAGCTGGGGCTCCATTCCCAAGAAGCTCGCAGAAAGCGTTACGGAGCAACAGGTGTGGGGTTCAGTCCGGGTCAAGGTGAGGACCACTTTCTCAGAACAAGGCATGTTAGGAGAGCCTTTCCTATTGAGGTGTAGGTAGCCACACCGCCAGACTGGGGAGTGCGTCAGGCCTCTCGGCAAGGTATTTGGCAAGAGCCCTTGTGATGTCTTTAGCCCCCGCCCCCACCCCAGAGTGAAACCAAGTCTTGCTCAGGCGGGCACTTGACCATACACCTGTGAAAATCCTCACGCAAAGATTCTGAAACGGGGACTGGGTGGGATATAGCTGTGTGCCTTTGGAGTAAATTCATCCAACCCCCCCACCAAAACGGAGGGGCCCCTGAAATTTGATGTGGAAGGGGGTCTGGCGATTCTGTTTGGAAGAGGGGGGCAAAGGGGTCGTGGTAGTGTGGTGAGCATATGGTGTGTCGAGGGGACCAGCTATTTAGGGGGAGCCCGGGAGGGCTGGTGAAGATCAGAGAGGGGCTGAAGTCATCTGCCGTGTCTGTACCGCCTCGATCCTCACCTCGATAGTGTGGCTCTGTGCCAGTCTGCGGAAAGGCATACTGGGCTTTTCCCTGTTCTGTACCACCACAGCACGTGCTTCCAGAAGCCCCGGGCTGGGGGAATTGGGCTGGGCTGGGCAACGTGTGAGCTTCTAGAGTACAGGGTTGCTGGGTTGACCGGCAGAGAAGGTTTCCTGTAACCATGTAAGCACAGCTGTGCCCCTGATCCCAAGGCTCCCAGGAGAGGCCCCCTGGAAGCCTGCCCTGTAGCACTCGAGTCAAGTGGCCATGGTGATCTTAGGTGGTGGAAAGTTGAGGCTGGACAGGTGCAGCGATGTTCCCGAGGCCACCCGGCCAGTAAGTGGCAGCTGTGAACATACACGTGGAACAGTCTAGGTTCGACAGCGTGAAAAGGACTCTGATTTCACCTGCGCTGGTGTTCCAGTGATGAAGTGTGCCCGGTGACAAAGGAGAGGACGTTTGGTGTTCCGTCCACCTGGACCTCATCTGGATGCTCACTCTCTGGGTCCCACATTTCATTTTGAACTTGAATTAGAAGCCTTTGTTCTAGGGGCGCCTGGGTGGCTTAGTCGGTTAAGCGTCCGACTTTCGCTTAGGTCATGATCTCGCGGTTCGTGGGTTCGAGCCCCGCGTCGGGCTCTGTGCTGACTGCCAGCTCAGAGCCTGGAGCCTGTTTCAGTCTGTGACTCCCTCTCTCTCTGACCCTCCCCTGCTCACGCTGTCTCTCTCTCTCTAGAAAAAAAAAAAAAAGAAGAAGCCTTTGTTCTAAAGAGAGTATCTTAAAGTTCTAAAAGTAGTATTGCAACACCTGAAAATTTAGGAAAAATTGGGGCTGCGTTCTAGAACCTTGTGGCTAATGAGGGTACAGACATCAGAGAAGCGGGAAGAGGAGCCTATCTTCCAAGAGGGGGAGGGGCAAGAAGGGTCCCTGCTCTGACCCCACCAGGCCTGGCCCTGGCTCCTTCACGAGCGCTAACTCTGCGTCCTTGGCACAGCCTCACATTGGGGTGAAACTCTAGGATGCAGAATTCAGACCAAAGGCTGTGCGAGTCTATAATAATAATAGCTGGTGCTTATTTTTAAAAATGTTTTTTAAATTAATTACTTATTTTTTGGGGGTAGCAAGCAAGCAGAGGAGAGGGGCAGGGAGGGAATCCCAAGCAGGCTCCCCACTGTCAGTGCAGAGCCCGAAGCGGGCCTCGAACTCATGGACCTTGAGATCATGACCTGATCTCCCGATTAAGAGTTGGACCCGTAACCGACTGAGCCGCCCAGGTGCCCCTGATTGCTGGTGCTGACTGAGCCCTTGTGTTATCTGATTTAACCCTCCTGGCAGCACCACAAGGTTTCTCCTGCAGAGTTGCTCTGGAAGCTGGACATTGACCAGGGCTGTACATTGTCATTGTCGTCATCATCATCATCGGGCTTTATCATAATTTTCATCGCAGCAGTCACCGAGCGCTTCCTATATGCCAGCGACTGCTAAATACTTTGCATGCATTGCCATTAATCCCTCATAATAACCCTATGGAGGTTTGGGGATTATTTTCCTTATTTAGAGATGGAAGAACTGAAGATCAGCCAGGCCACTGTAGCCTCTGCATTCTTTTCTTTTAAGTTTATTTTAATTCCAGTTAACATACAGTGTTGCACTAGCTTCAGGTAGTCAATATAGCGATTCAACCCTTCGTGCATTACTCAGTGCCCCCCACAAGTGTACGCCCCTATTTCCCCTGTCCCCCCACGCACCTCCCCTCTGATCACCATCAGTTTGTTCTCTATAGTTAAGCATCTATTTCTTGGTTTGCCTCTCTCTCTCTTTGTATCTCCCCTCTGCTCGTTCGTTTTGTTTCTTGAATTCCCCACATGAGTGAAATCATATGGTATTTGTCTTCTTCTGACTGGCTTCACTGAGCATTATACTCCCTGGCTCTATCCATGTCATTGCAAATGGCAAGATTTCATTTTTTATAATGGCTGAAGGATAAATAATGAACTTATCCGTTCATCAGTCAGTGGACACTTGGGCTGCTTCCATAGATTGGCTATTGTAGATAATGCTGCTATAAACATAGCAGTGTGTGTATCCCTTTGAATTAGTGTTTTTATATTCTTTAGGTAAATGCCTGGTAGTGTGATTGCTGGATCGTAGGACAGTTTTTTGGTTTTTTTTTTTTAATTTATTTTTTGAGAGAGAGCGTATGCACAAGCATGTGCCCAAGTTGGGCGTGGGGGGCAGAGAGGAGAGAGAATGAATCCCAAGCAGGCTCTGAGCTGTCAGCCCATTGTGGGGCTCAATCCCACAATCATGGCCTGAGCTGAAATCAAGAGTCGGATGTTTGACCCACTGAGCTACCCGGGTTTCCTCAGGATAGTTGTATTTTTAAGTTTTTGAGGAACCTCCTACTGTTTCCCAAAGTGGCGCCCCAGTTCGTCCTTGCACCAAGAGCACACGGGTGTTCCTTCCTTCCTTCCTTTCTTCCTTCCTTCCTTCCTTCCTTCCTTCCTTCCTTTCTTTCTTTTTTTTAAAATTTTTAATGTTTTATTTATTTCTGAGAGAGAGAGAGACAGCGTGAGCAGGGGAGGGTCAGAGAGAGAGAGAGAGAGAGGGAGACACAGACTCTGAAACAGACTCCAGGCTCCAAGCTGTCTGTCAGCAGAGCCTGACGCGGGGCTCGAACCCACAAACCATGAGATCATGACATGAGCCGAAGTCGGACGCTCAACCAACTGAGCCACCCAGGCGCCCCATGAGTGTTCCTTTCTGTCCACGTCCTTGCCAATACCTGTTGTTTCCCGTGTTGTTGATTTTAGCCATTCGTACCGATGTCCCTATGCACGCGGATTTCATGCGGGTTCCTAAAGGGTGTCTCTGGGGCTGGACTGGTCCAGGGCGCTGGGCTTCGTGAGGATGGTGAGGGCTGGAGTCCTGCCACCATCCCTGCTTCCTGGCCTGGCACCTTGGTGTGGGGCCCAGACTAGATGGCGGCGGTGAGGGCTCCAAGGGCGTGAGGCTGAGGAGCTTGTCAAAGCCCGCAGTGGGGAAATGGCACGGCTGGGATTCCGAGGCTGGTCTGCCAATTCTGGAGCTGGTGTTTCTAACCAGCACCCACGGGAGAGAACCAGCGCCTTCCAGTGTGGCCTGGACCATCGCAGGGCTGGCCCTTGGAAGAGGTGCTGCGAGACCAGCCTCTCTGCGTCTTCGAGAGCCTGTGACCCAACTGCGGCATCTGGGAAACCTTACCGTCTTAGAATCTGACATGTCTCCTCCACATTCCTTTCCTTTCCCCTTTGCGCCCCTCCCCTGCCCTCCAGCCCTGGAGAAAGGGCTCCTCGACTCGTGGGGCAGGGGTGCGGATGCTGGGGGGGGGCGGGCTGGCCTCCAGCCTTGTGAGGCCTCACAGATGGTCGCTGCAGCCGGTGGGCGACCACGTGGCCGGTCAGGGCCTCTTTTCTTGGCGGTCGCTCGGTTAGCATCCTTCTCTTGCCCACACTTGAGCGTCAGCACATTTTGCCTCGATGGTCAGCATTATCGTGACGGAGATGTCTGACTTCAGGCCTTGGGGGCTGGAGAGCAAATGGCAAGAACTCTGCAGCGGTCTCCCAGCCTTGGACTTGGTTGGGGGCCGGAGGCGGGGGGTGCGGGGGCAGAGCAGGAAGGGGTGACCTTGGGCTGAGCTGAGTGCCTGTGCGGGTGTGCCAGGGAGGGATCTGTGCCCGGCCCTTCCCATGCCTTCTCCGGGAACGCAGTGCTAGCAGCAGCACAGCGAATCCTGATTCATTGGAAGCGACACGGTGCCAGCTCACACCCCCGTGTGCCAGGCCCGGTGCCGTGTGCGTCACGAGCGTCGGCTGGTTTAACCATCACAGGGACCCTCTGAGGCGGGGACGATGATGATTCCTGTATTACAAATGAGAAAAGCCGTCTCTCAGGGTAGTTCTGAGTAGGATATCTTGAGGGAGGAGGCTGCCCTTATTTTCTGTTGTGGAGATATTCTGCTTTCCTCGAAGTCTACAGCAGAGGCTCAGCCGGGGGCCATCTCGCCTTCCAGGGCACATTCCCCAACATTGGCAGAGGGTGTGAGTTGCCATGGTTTGGGTTTGTTGCTGTCCTCTTGTGGGCAGAGGCCAGGGATGCCATGAAATCTGCAACGCACAGGGCAGCCCCTCCAGCAACGAATCATCCCACCCAGATGTCAGTCATGGGAGACAGAGAAACGGATCTAAAGAGAATAAGAAACCATCTGTATTCAGCCTTTTGCCCACTTTGACGGCCTTCGCTCCCGCCCAAAGCCCACGTGCGGTCACTTACCCGGTGCACCGTCTACTTCTGGTTCTCCCACTGAACACGAGGTAGGATTGCACTTGCTGCCTTCCTAGGGCCAGGTGGAGATGTGGCTTGCGGTGGCCGATGACACTAGAGGAGGAAGTAACGTGACCCTTCAACGTGGAAACCTTCAAGAGCTCGGGCCACTTGCCACCCTGCTTCCTCCTCACTGTGGCAACCGACAGAGCCCCCAGATGCTGGAGGCTTCGGCAGCCTGTGTCCTGGAGTTAAGGAGGCCCGAGGTAGAGCTCCTGGTCAGCGCTCGTGCCCGCGTAGTGTGAAGGAGAGCTAGCCTGTGTCATTTACACGGCTGAGCCCTCAGGGTGGTTTGTCACTGCATGTAGCCTATCCCATCCTGGCTGCTCTATGCTAAGCAGAACAGAAATAAGCTAGGGTTTGGATTAGGCAGGCGGAAGATGCGTTTTAGACCCATCCGGATACTGTGGATAAAGGCTCGGGTATCCCGTATTTGAGGCTTGTACACTCTGAAGATACTGTGCTCCACCCGTGGGAGGTTTAGGGATGCCGGCAGATGGCTTTGTAGAAGAAATGGGTATTTGGAAGATTTGTCGGGCCCATCCAGACCTCTCTGAGGTCTCCAGAGGTTAAGCGACTTACCCAACCATCTGTGAGTCCCTGACTGGGGTGCTCCCCCCAACTCGGTGAATGATCTCAAGTCAGTTACCGATCCGGGAATGCTCCGAGGGCAAAGTGCGTCTCTACCTGCCTAGGGCCTGTGATAGCATCTGGCACAGGATTGTTTGTTAAGTGAGTTGGGGGCGGGGATGGGTGGAACGTGGCGATGCCAGGTGGTGTGCAGCTGGAGGGCTCTGCGGGTTCTGCGGAAGAGGTGACCTGAGGGCCCGCAGGGACGCACAGCCTGCTTTCGGGGGCGGGGCCTGGGCAGGGAGGAGGGAGGGGCTGGGAAGCACCCCCTATCCCAGGGTCTCCGTGAAGATGCCATACCGTAGGGTGGGTGCCCCCCCTGGAGAGGGGGCCCTGCCCCGGGAGGTCCTGCCTGACGTGAGCAGCACGTGCCCTTGGAGGGGGAGTCACTGTACAGGAATTGCTCCGAAGGCTCACTAGCAGAGCTCCCCTCCCTCAGAGGCCCGAGGAAGGACCATCCGGTGCCAGGAGCAGGCCTGTCCTGGCACAGGGCCACCACCCTTCCTGGCAGCGCAGAGGAGAGTCAGCTTGACTCATGATCTGAGGCGCCTCAGTGTTCTCGTCGACAAAAGGGGCATAACCGTGAGTGCCTACCCTGTCTGCCTTTCGCCGCAGCAGTCCCTTAAAGCCAGGGACAAATGGCCTTCCATGTCAGAAAGGGAGGAGTGGCCTAGTCATCTCTTGCTGTGCTAGTCACACCGTGAAGGAACTCTTGGCCTGGAGGGGACGGGATGGGGGCCTTGGGACGGCTCAGACGGTACCACTGGCTGTGGACAGGGACGGAGCTGGGACCCCTCATCACTGGGGCTATTTAAATTCGCAGGTTGGTGGCTAGAGGGGTCTGTTGTCCCCTGCAGCCCTGGCCTCCCTGTTCTAGATGCTCCTGGCCTCAGAGTTGGTCTTCACCGTGGGGGCCCCACAGCGCACCCCACCCGCCCAGCCAGCCTGCCTTTCCCACAACGCCTGGCGGGGCCGGCAGGTGCATGGGGTGTGGTTCCTGTTAGCCCCTCCCACTTTGCACTGCCTTCATTAATCCCGGAGACATTGGTCCTTAATTCAGGAAGGTGCCAGCAGTCTCCGCCTCACCTGGGTGACAGCAGTGCTTTATGGTTGTTAGGAGAGGGGATGGGGACGCGGCCGCTCTGGAGCCAGACTGCCCGGGTTTGAATCCCAGCCTCGCCATTCCCTCGCTCCGTGATCCTGAGCACATGATCGATCTGCCTGTGACTCAGTTGCCTTATCAGCAAAGCGAGAACAATAAGAGTACCTGCCTGAGTGAGTGAGTGTGTGTGTGTGTGTGTGTGTGTGTGTGTGTGTGCGCGCGTGCCGTACGCGCAAGATGCTTACAACAGAGCCAGGACACTGGAAACGAGGCCGCCGTCGTGTTTTTATTGCCGTTTCCCTCGTTTGTGCCAGGCGATGGTGTCGCTTGCTGCCAGCCATGCCTCTTCCCAGCGGTTGTGTTCTTACACTTACCAGGCACATACACAGTTCAGATCTCAGCCCTGCCCTCGCAGGGGCTATGGGACTCCAGATCTTGGGGTCAGCTTTGTGTACGCTTTGTTTTCTTGGTATTTCATTTCTTTCTCTTCCCAGAATATAGCCGCCTTAAAAAAAAAAAATGGTGCATTGCATAAATAGCATCATAATATGAAAAAACAAATTGGCTTCTTGCCCCTGACCTAACTTAAACTTTCATATCTCCCCGTCCTTGTCTGCAGGCAGACAGGCGTCTCGTAATTAAAGAGCAAAGACACGTGTTTAGACAATGTCATCTCCCCCACCGCCCCAAATAAAACACCCCGGAAGGCAATGGAATAGTTGTAAATTTGGGGTCTGGCGTCCGGCGGGCTTTGGCTCAGTGTGGCCTTAGCCCTTGCTGGCTGTGCCACCTTGGGCAAGTTCATTGGACCTTGTGGAATAATACTATCCTAACTTCTGACTTTGTAATAATAAAAAGGGGCAGGAGAGGTAAAAATTCTAGCTGAAGTGTGGTTGTTTGACAAGGCATACTTTTTATTAGGATGGCTGTTCACGTACACGGTAGACTTTCTAGTGGCTGCCTGATACTTGGTTGTACGCCTATAGTCAGAATTTTCCAGCCTGCGTGTGCGGTTAGGCTTTATTCCCTTTTGATCATATTTCTGGAAGCAGCTGGCTTAGGGGCTGGCATCTGGGCGCCTCTGGTAACTTGGTGTTCTCAGGGGTTTGCTGCGCCCAGACGGTCCTGCTGAGGGTCATTTTGGTGTTTTTTTTTTTAATCTGTTAGGCACCCCCACCCCCGCGTGTCCCCAGGCTGGATGTTTCTCTACTGTGGTCTGGGTGTGTGGGTTCAACTCCCTGGGGGACGATGCTTTAGGTCCTACAGCGGTATGGAAACCCCCCCAGCCCTGCCCAGGCCTGAAAGATGAAGGAAGGGAAAACTTTTTCAGAGCAGACAAACAGGTATTTCCTGTCAGCCCCCAGCTGTCAGAGAGCTCAGCCCCCTTGGTAATTCAGAAAGAGGAGCCCCACCCGTGCCACTCCCTACTTGCCCAGGGTCAGAAACTCCTAGAATTTAATGAAAGCAGACGGCTACACTGTCCAATGAACAGAACTTTACGCAATACTAGAAATGTTCATTCTACTTATTCCAGTATGGTAGCTGTTAGCCACCCGTGGCTGGTGAGCCCCTAAAAATGTGGCTGGTCCATCCTGGGGTGTGTTCTCACTGTAAAAATGTATGCAGATTTAGAAGACCATGTGAACCAAGGACTCTAAAAGACCTTGTTACTTTTGGGGCGCCTGAGTGGCTCAGTCCATTAAGTGTCCGACTTCAGCTCAGGTCATGATCTCACGGTATGTGAGCCCTGCAATGGGCTCCGCATCGGGCCCCGCAACGGGCTCTGTGCTGACAGCTCAGAGCGTGGAGCCTGCTTCAGATTCTGTGTCTCACTCTTTCTCTGCTCCTGCCTCACTCACACTCTGTGTCTTTCTCTCTGAAAAGTAAATAAACATTTAAAAAAATTGAAAAAAATGCATGCAGATTTAGAAGACCGTGTGAACCAGACTCGAAAAGACCTCTCTACTTTTGAATATTTTGTGTATTTTATATGACACCTTGAAATGATTTTGGGGGATATTATTGGTTACATAGATATTGCAATGGATATCAATATCATCTGTTTCTTTGTATAACGTGGCCATTAGAAAATATGAATTTCCGTAGGCGCTCACGCTATACTTCCAGAATGTACATGGGCAGTGCTGCTGCCCCATGAAGGGCTGACTTGACTTGGAGAGGGGAGAAGTGGAACCCACCTGGGCACCTCCCCCCTGTCCCTCGGTGTGTCCCAGTGCTCCTGCTCCTGGACCTGCCGCCTGGCTGAAGAAGCAGCAAGTGGCTGGGGGCAGAGTATTCACGGTGGCAGGCACCCTGGTAGTACCTCTGGGGTCTTGAGCACAGGACGTCAGCTCACTGAGGGAACTTCCTGAACTTCTTGTGGGGTGGAGTGGCTGACTCAGGGTGGACTTTGCGGGTGTGGACGTGGGCTCGAGGGTGTTGTACTGGACACGGTGTCATGGGCCCCGGCTGGAGGCCTGACACTGAGCGGTTAGAATCATGGCCACCATGGACCGGGCGCCTGTAACAACTCAAGCCCTGTTGCCGGGCCCTTCTTCAACCCTCTGAATCCCCCACCTGGTGGGGAGGTTCCATGATGCCCATTTCGCAGGTGAGAATCCCAAGGCCTAAGTAGTGATGTACTGGCCCCAAGTCCTGCTCTTCAGTAAGTGCCAGACAGTGGAGCTCCAGACAGTGGAGCCCGTCTGACTCTGGCTCTTGGTTCCATGCCTCGCCTCTCTTGGCTCAGTCCCTCTTTTCTCTCTGACTCTCAGGGTCCTGACAAAAGCAGGGGGGCTGGACGCTCGCCCACAGGAGGGGCGGGGATACAGTGTGGGCTTTGGACCAGGGGTTCCGTCCTGGAGAGAGAATGTATGTACTTGTCTCTGCTGGGCCCTTCTTTCCTGTGTTAAGCGAGTTTGGGCCTGACTTTTGAACAGACCCATCCAGAGGCTGGGTAGCCAGACCTGCTGCCCTAACGGGTCCTCTGCCGAGCTGGGGTGGGGGGCGGGGAAGCGCACAGTTCCGTGTTCCTGGCATTTGGCTGCTACCCTGCTTCCTAAGAGCCTTTTAAACATTGAATAAATATTGGTTAAAGAGGCCAGAGCCCTCTCTTAGGTGTGTGTTGAGGAGGCCTTGGCTTCAACCCCCTTGGCCAGGGGCCAAGGCCGGGGCAGATCATGCTCACAGATAGTGGGGGTCACTGTCTAGTCCAAGCTTGGGGGCCTGACATGCAGCCCTTCCCCAGGTGTCTGGGGAATTGGGCAATCCCTACCTCCGCCCAGTCCACCTGGGCCATTTCCTCACTACTGCTCCACCCTGACCTGAGATAACACTGTGGTTTTCTCTTTTTCCATGAACTTCCATTCCTTCCTCCTGAGGGCCGTGAGTCCTGGTAGAGCCTAAGTGGAACCGCCATTCGCAACTAGACTAGCTGGCAGAGGCGGGAGGATCGTCCTGGGGTTGTCCCCTGCCGATACTGTACTTAGTCTCTGCGACCTTATGCAAGTCACCTTACCTCCGCCAGCCTCCATTTCCTCATCTGTAAAAGGGGAATGTTGGTCATGATAAGACACACCTTGAAGAGAGATGTAAGGGCTGGGAACACGTCAGAGGGCTTGGTAAGCATGGACGCCTGGTCGTTTGTATAGTTTGATGGATATTCTTCAGGAACCGGAAAGAACACCAGTGCTGGAGAGAGCCGAGCCCTAACACTGAATTGCTGAGTGGCCTTAGCTTAGGGTAGCCCGGCTGACATACCCTCCTAAGCCTCAGTGTCCTGGTCTGTCAAGTGGGGCCGCCGAAGAGGGTTTCAATGAGATGTTGTGTGCCTGGCTTGTGCAGAACAGATGCGTAGGCGCCTCTCTTTTCCTGAATGCTTGGGCAGAGCTGTGGTCTGCTGAGCTGAAGGCTGTCAGGGGAGTGCATGACTGGCACCTTCTTAAAACGGACAAGTGTACGCTTCCCAGCTCCGTTGGCCGCAGTGGAGGAGTTTGAATCCTCTGGGCGTGCCGCAGCCTTGCAGGGGCACCTCCGGGCCGGCATTCTCTCCGCACTGCCAGCTGCCCTGCCCCCGCAACGACGGGGGATTAGATTATGCAGCACTTTCACATCACTCATTGTCACACCCTGTGGCCCGGGCTGAACTGCCATTGTCCCATCTTAGAAGACAGGGTTCCAGAAGGTGGGGCAAGCATGGACTGGACCATCATTGTTGCATCTTAGAAGACGGGGTCCCAGAAGGTGGGGCGAGCATGGACTGGACTGCCATTGTCGCATCTTAGAAGACGGGGGTCTTAGACGGTGGGGTGAGCATGGACTGGAACGCCATTGTTCTGTCTTAGAAGATGGGGGTCTCAGAAGGTGGGGCGAGCATACCTGGACCCGCTTGGGAGAATAATCTAGAAGTTCTAAAAGAAACTCTTGCTAGCAGATTCTTTGCCATTCGCTTCTTTGTGAGGAAAAACGTTCCAAGGGTGGGGTAGAGATTTTGTAGTTCATGTTGCTTTTTGCAGGGTGGGTGGCTGTGAAGAGGTGGACAGAAAGCCCGTTGTGGAGACAGGTGGTTGGGGCTGGAAACTGGCCTTTGAGAAATCCTGGGGCACCTGTAGGGAGCTGACTGTTGGCACCATCATGATCGCTTAGAGCCAGGAAGGGTCTCTGCTTTTATTTCCCTGCCAGCCTGAATGTTTGGGGGGGATTCCGGGGTGGTAAAGTGAGCGTCTGGGAGTGAAGGGGTCTGCAGGCTGCCTGGACCCTGCAGGGAAGGAGTTCACACCCAGAAATGGTTGGGGGCGTCGGTGGGTGCTTGCGGACTAGAACTTGGAAAGGAAGGACAACAGAATCTAGATCTGTCAGATTCTACTTGGGACGGGACTGCGGACCATTGGGCAGTTTCCTCCAGGGCCGTGGCAGAGTGCTAGGTTGGCAGGGGTCGGCTGTGGCTTGGTTGAAGCATCTCTATGGAGAAAGTGTGTGATTTAAAGGTATATATGTGTGCATGTGAGTGTTTAATGTTTGTTTATTTTTGAGAGTGTGAGAACATGAGCAGGGGAGGGGCAGAGAGAGAGAGGGAAAGAGAATCCCAAGCAGGCTCTGTGCTGTCAGTGCAGAGCCGGACACCGGGCTCAGTGTCATGAATCATGAGATTACGTGTGTTCACTTAGCTTGAGCCCATTCTCAGGGCTGGGAGTGGGCTAGACCCTGAACCCGCCATCTCCTCGTAGAGGTCCTGGCTACGGACTGGGCTCTAGCTTTTGCTCTGACTGCTCACAAAACCTCCACCTCCTTCTGCCCCACTGACTTTTTTAGTGTTTTCGGAGCCTCTCCTATTTCAGGCCTTCGTCACTAATCTGTGGAGTAAATATGTGTGGCCCAAACTCTTTCCTTCTTCCAAGGAGCTTACGATTCTGGTTTTGGGAGATAGAGATGAATAGACTCGGAGTGTCAAAGGAATAATGAAATGTACCCCCTCTGCCAGTTTCTGGCTGAACACGAATGTGAGAGCCCCTCTTTCTCTGCAGAGAAGGGTGGGAGGCACCCTGCCTGGGGTGGGGGTGGGGCGGTAATGTGGCAGCAGGAGATTCAGGTTCAAGTAAGATGGACTGAGTATTCGAATGGGCTAGGTTTGTTATCCAGACATCATTGTTCGTTTTTATTTATTTAAAAATTTTTTATTTTAGTTTTTAGAACGAGAACACATGAGCAGGGGAGAGGGGCAGAGGGAGAGAGAGAGAGAATCCCAAGCAGGCTCCAGGCCCAGCGTGGAGCCCAACGTGGGGCTCGATCCCGTGACGATGGGACCATGACCCGAGCTGAAGTCAAGAGTTGAACTTTTAGCCAACCGAGCCACTTGGGAGCCCCTTCTGTTTTCTTTTTAACTGTTTATATCGTAGAATATAATAGAAAAGGACACAAACATAAAGGTGCGACTCCATGAATTTTTCACCAAACGCCCTTATAACTAGCTGCTGTCTAAATCAAGAAGCAGAAACTTTCTAGACACCAGAGGTCTCTCTGATCGTAACCCCATCCCTTAACTACCAAAAGTAACGTTGGCCTGGCTTTTAGTCACTTTCTTGCTGCGTAAACCAATCATTTCATCACCCTCTCCAAAAATAAACATTAAAAAAAAATTAAAAAGGGTGTGCCTGGGTGGCTCAGTCAGTTGAGTGTCTGACTTCAGCTCAGGTCATGGTGTTGTGGTTCGCGGGTTCGAGCCCCGCGTCAGGCTCTGTGCTGACAGCTAGCTCAGAGCCTGGAGCCTTCTTCAGTTTCTGTGTCTCCCTCTCTCTCTGCCCTTCCTCTGCTCATGCTCTCTTTGAAAAATAAATGAACATTAAAAAATACTAAAAAACAGTTTTCTCACCACTAATATGCATTCCTAAGCTGTGTGACTTAATTTGACCCGTTCTTTGGACTGTCTGTAAGGAGAATCATACTGTATGTGTTCTTTAGCACTTGGCTTCCTTTGCTCATTACATTTGTGAGATTTAGGCATTGTCGCGTGTGCTCCTATATTTGTTTTCGTTGCAGTGTATTATTCCACTGGATGATTAGCACAGGCTTTGGGTCCATTCTCCCGTTGAGGGACATGGGTTTTGTTTGCAGTTTGAGAACGGTCCCCCCGACTGCTGTGATGGTTGTCGGACCTGCCTTTGGGACATGCCTGTGTGTGTGCATGCCCAGGCGCATGCCGCCCTCTTTCTGTCAGGTGTACCCGGCCCAGGAGTCACACCATCTTGATCAGCCTTGTCAGCAGGTGAGGTCATTGGCTCGGCTCAGCCAATGAGGATCTTGGCTACTGTCCTGTGTCTGTGAGGTCCCAGTGGGGCCACATCACCTTTTCCAGGTGTTCTGGAAGCTGATGCTCATAAGGCTTGCGTCCTGAGCCTGGGTCACGCTGCAGGTGGACCGGCCCAGTGGCGTGTGTAGCGGGCTGGTCGGGAGGGGGGCGGGCAGTGTCGGGGGTGCAGCCTGTTTGCCACAGCCCCCCAGGGGGCTCAGTGCCCAGCCCCTTCTAGCTTTGGCGTCTGCCCGCAGTCTTTCCTCCTGAGTGGCTCTGGCGCCCTTCCAGCCTTTGGAACGGAGAACGGTCGGGAAGTGGAGACCCAGGCCTCCGCCGAGTCTCGTCCCGGGCCTCTGCTTGTGGTGCAGCTAAACTCTTAATGTGTTTTCATAATCAATGCAGAAAGGTCCCATTGTGGCACTAATGCCTTTGCCATAAAGCGTTTTTTGTTCCCTAACAAAATTCCAAGTTGCAAAGCAAGTCAGCTTAGCAGAGACAGTACCAATGAGTGGCCATTTGCCACTTGAAGCAGCGAGGCAAGCTCTTAGTGAGTAATGGTTGGCCCGCCTGTGTTGTATGGAGGCACCCCCAAAGGCCCAAAAATCCTCTGCAGGCTACTTGGAGGAATGCAGTGAGGTATTTACAAGTCATTTTCATCGTCCCGGAATTATGATCTGATATATATATATATTTTTTAATGTTTTATTTATTTCTAGGAGAGAGAGAGAGAGACAGCGTGAGCAGGGGAGGGTCAGAGAGAGAGGGAGTCACAGACTCTGAAACAGGCTCCAGGCTAGGAGCTGGCAGTCAGCACAGAGCCCGACGCAGGGCTCGAACCCACGAACCGCGAGATCATGACCTAAGTGAAAGTCGGATGCTTAACCGACTAAGCCACCCAGGCGCCCCAATTATGATCTGATATTAATGTGCCGGTTAGGGCCCACTGGGATCCATGTTTAGAAAACCCAAGTCACGCTGGGTAAATGAGTAGGGGAGTTATTTTCCTCATGAAACGAGAAGTCCAAAGGCAGGGAATCCCAGGGCTTTCTGTTGACCCCTTGTTTTTATTTGTTGTATCATCCGTAGCCCATACCCTTTCCCTTCACGCTCAGAATGGCTGCTGCGTCACTGAGCTTCGCAGCTGCATTCCAGGCAGGACGAAGGGGAGAGGGAAGCTGGAAGCTGGTTTTGGCCAACTGACTCTTACCCATTTTAATGAGGAAAGCTTACTTCCAGAAAGTACCAAGCAGTAGGCTTCCCTTTCCATTTTGCTGGCCAGACCACTGGTTGCAAGGGAGCCTGGGAGCCAAGCAGTCTGTTACTGGGAACAAAATCAAGGGTCTCCAGAGTTCAGGAAGAGGGGAGAATGGAGATGGGCAGGCAGCTAACAGCAGGTGACATGATTTGCTTGACAGTGTAGGGAACGAGTCATGTTACATAAAGTCAATTTCCCTGGTAACAAACTTATTCCTGTGAGCATCAAAATGTATTTTAATTAAAAAAATTTTTTTAATGCTTATTTAGTTTTGAGAGAGAGAGAGAGACCGAGAGCAGGCAGAGGAGGGGCAGAGAAAGAGGGAGACCAAGAATCCGAAGCAGGCTCCAGGCTCTGAGCTGTCAGCACAGAGCCCAACACGGGGCTCGAACAAATGAACCGTAAGATCATGACGTGAGCCAAAGTCGGACTCTTAACCAACTGCCCTGTGCAGGTGCCCCTACTTTAATAATTTTAAGCAGCTCGAGGAGGTGCAGACATCAGACACGTTCTTTGAAACCATCTGACGACATCATTTTTCTCACTGTGGCTGGGAGCCTCAGTACCTCCCCTGAGGTGTCGTCTGAAGGGCTGCTTTGCCCTGTGTATAGGTCCGAGAAAAGCAGGCTTTGTGAATCTTTCCCATGCTATGGTTTCTCTCACTTGCTCCGTCCCTGCTGCCACATCGTGTGTTCTCCGTGCACTTGCCTCTAGATGCCATGGTCCTTCCCACCTTCATGTTTTCTGCTTTCTCAGTTCTGTGCATGGTAGACCCCAGGTACCAAACGCGACAGGGGTGTGCACGGATGGAGGCGCGGCTGTGGGGAGAGCGTGAAGGACTCCAGGCTGGGTAGAGCCTGCCTGCACGTTGGGTAGAGCCTGCCTGCACGGGCGGTAGGGTCTGTTTTATCAGCTCAGAGACCTTTGTTCTCTTCTGACCTGCCAGGTAAGACACTTAGTTCTTATGCTTCCAAACAAAATAAAAAACCAAGGGCAGTGGGGCGCCTGGGCGGCTCAGTCTGTTGAGCATCCGACTCTTGACTTCAACTCAGGTCATGATCTTAACAGTTCGTGAGTTTGAGCGTGTCCCCCCCCACCCCGCCCATCTTTCTGCCCCTCTCCACTCACGCTCTCGTTCTCAAAATAAACAAACTTACAAAAACAAAACAAAAACCAAGGGCAGTTTCCAATCACACCAAGGTGATGCTAGATCATGCACCCGTTTCACGTGGCCAACTTAATGGTGATTTCCCCATCAGCAGGCAGGTAACTTCCTCCTGGCCTCATCTTTCCCGAGGAATGTAAGGCCCCATTTTATAAGCACAATGTCTAATAAAACCTGTTTTCTTTCTGATTGAGAGACCTGTCACATTCAGGCAGTAAACAAAGGGGAAAATCAAGAAGAGTTAGCTGTATGACCTCAGGCGAGTTACCCAATCCCTTTGGGTCTGTTTCTTTACCTGTAAGAGGGGGGTAATGTTAATGGCGCTGGAGTTGTTTAAAGAAGTAAATTAGAGTCAGTTAAAAAACGGAATAGTGCCTAGCATGTAGTAAATGCAGTGTAAAAACTATTAATATTGTCATCGTTGTTCTAGATGGGGTGTGTCGAGTGTCAGGTCGGGTTGCCTGGGGGAGTTATCTGGACAGACACCAATCTGAGCCCTATTTACCTGACGACAGAGACAAATCTCTTTGTCTGGACAACACTGGAGAACCAGGACAACACTGGAGAACCCGGAACAGATGTCTTAGTGTGTCTTTGCCCTTGTTCCCTTCCTATGACAGTGCAGAGCGGAGGGTTGTTTTTTAGTTTACTTATTTATTTTGAGAAATAGAGCAAGCACGACAGGGGGAGGGGCAGAGTGCGAATCTCAAGCAGGCTCCGAGCATGGAGCCCGACGTGGGGCTCGGTGATGACCTGAGCCAAAGTCAAGAGCGGGAGGCTTAACCTGACTGAGCCACCTAGGCGCCCCGAGTTCCTCTCTTCCCTTCCCTCCGTCCGTCTTCTCTTCCCCTCTACCCCTCCCCCCTTTCTGCACCCCTCCCCCAAGAGAAATTTAAAATCACTCTTAAAAAACACCTGTGGGGGCACCTGGGTGGCTCAGTTGGTTAAGCACCCGACTCTTGATTTTGGCTGAGGTCACGATCTCAGTTTTGTGAGTTTGACCCCGCGTCGGGGCTCTGAGCCAACAGTGTGCAGCCTGCTTGGGATTCTGTGTCTCCCTCTCTCTCTGCCCCTCCCCCTACTCGCACTGTCCCCCTCTCTCAAAATAAATAAATAAACTTAAAAAAAAAAAAACCCACGCATCTGTGTGTGTGCATGTGTCGGGGGTGGAGAAGAGAGCGAGAACTCTGACAAGGTGGGGACATCCTGTGCTTTCTGCTCCGTCACCTCCCATGTCACGGCACCAGGAGCCACGAGGGGCTGTGCCTTGTGCTCCATATGCCTGCACGGCATTGCAGCGGGTGGGTTTTTGTCCAGAGTCGGAAGAGACTGCTGAGAACTCACTCTGACTGCTTCATCTGTGTCGATCTTCAGGAAGGTTCCCTCGGACGGCGTCCATACTGTGAACGTCGCTTTTGCCTCGCCGCCGGGCTGAGCGGGTTGTGGTTGGGTCCCTACGTCCTGTAACCGTGGGTCAAGGTCAGCTGCGACCGTGAGTCGGAGATTCGGGGTCTGGAGTGATTTCGGACGCAGGCAGGTGCGTATTTAGGCGGAGGGGCCATTGTGAGCTAGAGCAGTCAGGCACTTCAAGCCGATTACTCATTTCGTCATTACCAAGGGCCTGCTAGGTGCCACCACATCAAAGGCTTTGTAGGGGGAAGGGCATTTCAGGGCGGGGGGCCTGCTTAGCAAGGCTCTGGAGGTGCGGAAGCCCTTGGATGGATTAGCTTAGCTGTGAGGTGAAGCAATCCCTCTACTTTTCATTTCTAAAGCGTGTCACGCTGGGTGGAGAAGCTGCACTTGGGAAAGGGAAGAGGCCAAAGGTATTTGCTTTGAAGGTACCGGAAGGAGGCTTCCTTTCCACACTTTCTCTGGGAAGGATCGACGCTCCCCAGGCTCTCTGGTCATCCTGGTGCAGCCGCCTGCCCCCCTGTCCTCTGAGTGCCTGCTGCCTCCCTGGGGACCGCCGGGGACCCGAGCCTGCCCTTGCCGGGCCCTCAGAGTGTGCTGAAGGAGGCAGACGTGTGCGGGGACCCCTCATGTTCTGTGCTGACGAGCCCTGTGGGAAAGTGCGCGTGGGAGCTGGACGCCGTGATGGTAAAAGGGGAGAGAAGGTGTAGCAGCCCCCAGCCCCGCCCAGGGAAGGTTCCACGTCCCTCAGTCGTGCTGCGTGGCTGAGAGGCTGGGAAGAGCCTTCCGGGGAACGGACATTCATGGGGCCTGCCCGGGTTGGATACGTGGGTCTGTCGGTGACCCCGGAGCAAGGATATCGCAGCTCAGGTGCTGGGTGATCCGTCCAGGCCACGTCGGCCCGAGTGACAGGGCTGGCCACAGGGCTGGCCTCAGCCCCGTCCCGGCCCGGCCCTGAAGCCGAGCTGGGCTGCTGGACCCCTTTCTGGGCCTTGCGGGCTGCTGCTGGGGGCTGGGGTGTGCAGGGTCATGCCTGACCGAGGCCTCCACAAATCGTGGCTTCTGGTTGTCAGCAAATGGAAACCCTAGCGATGGTTCCCTTGAAGAGGGGGCAGTCCTCTTGGAAATGAGGCTTTTGAGTAACGAGCATAGTAAACGATGTGGGCGGCCCCCGCCCCTTAACGCCCCCCGGTGAGTCTGCGGCCCTCAGATGGGCCAGTCTGGGAGCCTCTGCCCTTCTGGCTTCCCACTGTCCAAATGCAGGTCCAGGCCTGCCCTGGGGCTCGAGCGTGGGGCGCTGTTGCGGTTCAGTCAGCCACTCCCTTAGGGCTCTCAGAGGCAGAAAGACAGGGAATCCCTTCCAGGGTGTTTAGCTTAGCCACGGTCTTCCTCATGGCCATTTTACAGCTGGGGAAACTGAGGCTCACGTAACCCGAAGCACTGGGTGCTTCTGCGGTGTCAGCACGGTTTCCTCTCTGACCTCCTGGCCAAGGTCGGTGTGATGCCAGCAAGGAGGAACCACATGGCGATGGCTAGTCGGGGCCACGCTGAGGGTCGCAGGACTCCAGCGGTGCCCGGAGTGACATCTCCCTTTGCTGTGCAGCCTTGCCTCGGGCCCCTGACTGTGGCCAGGACTTGCTCACGTTCGTGGAGCAAGTGGAGTTGGACTCCCTGATTCTTCCTCCCTCGCTGTGACAAAACGCCCATTCCCATCCGGGACGCGCTCTTGGGTCCAGGGGGCGCGTGGACCAGGCTGCGGACGGGGCCGTAGCGGAGCCCGGGAGGCAGGCAGCGCCCTTTGGTGCTGGTTCAGGTGCCTGTGCCAGAGGGAGGGCTGTTTTCTTCCCTTCCCTGGACGGCAGCCTGGGAAAGCATAAACCTCCGAGTCCGTGGCCGGAAACCGAACGAGCTCGTATATAGAAGGACTTTGGACTGTGCCCGGCACCTGCAAGGGGCTGTGTCCACTGAGTGTCGGTTTCAGTAAAATGCAGGCAAATAAATAAATAAATAAATAAGATGCTAGTAACACCCCCGTTGGCCCTGAAGTCTCCTTGTCTTCGGTTGGCTTCTCTGCGCCCAGCACAATAGAGCTCTGTTCTCCTGCCCCTTTGTCTGCAGGAGGCCTCTGCGGGGCTGACTCACAGGGAGGAGGCCAGGCTGTGCTTGCCCGAGATTCCCAACCATCCGCACCCCCCACCCCAAACCCCAGTCGCCTCCAGCTCCTGCCGCGTGCCCCCAGGGGCTCCCCGACAGGCAGGCGACCCTCTGCTCAGGGGACAGCAGGGGATGCTGCCTTCTGCCTGTGGGTACCTCTTTCCCCAGCAGACGAAAGGGGAGGGAGAGACCCACCCCCACGAGAGGATATCTAGCCGGCTGGGAGCAGGTAGAGAGAAGGTGAGCTTTGGAGACCATGTGGTAGCTTCCGTTCGCCTGTCTTCCTAACGAGACTCTTGGATGATTGGACCTTGGATCATGACATCCCTGTGAGGAGGGAACTGGGACCGAGGTGCCGGTGGCCTCCGTCAGCCTTCTGATTTGTGAAGTTCTGTGGACACGTCAGTCTTGTGAAGTGGGCTTCCCAGCCTTCAGGCACTGGTGGCCGTGAGGGACGAGAGCATCCATTCTGCCACCAGAGCTGAGACGTCTGTTCTGAGAAGTCTGTTCCAGGCACTTGTCCCTCCCTTGGGTTTACCCGCAAGGAGGATGATGGGATGGCAAAGGCTACTCTGGCAGGGGCAGGCTGGGTTAGAGCCGGGTGTCTCTTGTGGGAGTCGGCCTGTCCTCCAGGCAGGGACCGCGGCCTTGTTACCCCTCGTGCTCGTGGTTGTGGGAAAGGAGCGCGCTTGTTTGGGGTGATGTTGAAAACAAATTGCTTGTCACCCATGCTGGTAGGGAGACCAAGCTTCGTGTCACTTTGTCCCTGAAGGCTTGCCAGCAGCTCCCAATTAGCGTTTAGTGTTCCCGTTGTTCTCCGAGCTCCCTTTATCTCAAACAGTGTTTATACTGCATCCTTTCACGAGCAGCACAGTTATTTATTTTCTGGGCTCTGAGCTCCCTGGGGTTTTAGCCATTGTTACAAACTGGTGCCTGGGCAGCGCGGGCGTTCGGTAAACGCTGGTGGCGTGGGAGGGCGGATGCCTGTCCAGGAGGCTTCTGTCGTCCTTCTGTCTACCCTTCTGCCTCCAAAGCGAGTCCGGATGAAAAACGCCCAGCCAGGCGGAGTCAGGCCAAACAAGACCGGGAAGGGGCTATGGACTTGATCGCAGGACGAATGGCTTACCTAAAGCAGCCCCGGCAGCTCCTCTGTGCAGCACCCCCCCACCCCCCACCCCAGCCCTCTCGCTCTGCCCCCTCTGGCAGGGGCATCAGCTCCCTTTGGCAGGAGCAGATCCAGGATCTGTGTCTCAACTGGAGTCTCTGGCTTGTGTTTGGAAATAAACAAGTTGGCCCCTCTCCCTGCCTGGGACTTTTCCTTTATCGGGAGATCCAAGCCGCCACCCAAGATGCAATTGTTTCTTTCCAGCAGCTGGAGAGCTCTGGGGGAAAGCAGGGAGGGCTCGCGGTGGGCCAGACACCCCCAGACTGTCTTCGTCCACGTTCGTGCTGGTTTGGGGGGAGGCCTTGAGGGCGTGGGTTTCCTATGAAGGGATCGTGCGGGAGTGGATACAGACGACTTTTTCCCCATCAGACGCTGTGGGAGGGAAGGGGGTCTGTATCCCCATTGCAGGGTAGTAGGATACGGGGAAAATAATGAGGGCACCCTTTCTGAATGTTGGCTCCCCAGCGAGGCTGCTTTCTGCAAAGCATTGCAGCCAGGCAGCCTTTTGGGGAAAGGAGCACAGGCTGAGGGTCTTCTTGTTTAGCTTCTGTAGCTAATTCAGAGCCTTCAGGGGCGCGTAGCTGGAGGGGAGGATGGATACGGAGGTCGATGGGAATATTTCCTGCCACCATCATGTTAGGCAGGAGCTGGTGGTTCAGAAAGAATTGTGGCCTGGCTGCGGGGAGAGGCCCCTCTTGTACCTAGCCTGTGAGTGGGCACAGCTACTCTAAATAGGAAGTGGACTCTGTCTCCTAAAGTCAAGGGATACACGAGCTCAGTAGCCAGAAATTTCACGACTCCTGTCTGTATTCGCAAAACTCCCCAGCAGGCGCTCAGAGATGTGCGTTGCAGCGTTTTTGGTTGTAAAAAGCTGGGAACAACTTAAATGCCTATCAGCAGGGAAACAGGTCAAGAAATGATGGTGTATTTGCCTAATGTAGAGCTCTTCAGAGATGAGTGTACGTGATTCAGCCATGCGCCAGCCACATTTAAGAAAGGATTGGTGCAAAGTCAAGTCGCAGAATCTGCGTAGTAAAGACAACCATGTTTGTAAAGTTAAAACGATCAAAGCAATGTAGCGAAAAATATATAAGATCCTAGACAGGAAAGATACCCACTGGCTTCACTGTGGTGGCTGCCTTTGGGGAGGGAGAGGAAGTAGAAGGCTCTGGGAAGACCTTAAGGGGAGTTTTAGCCTTATTGTAATGTTTCAACTCTTACTAAAAATGCCTGAAGCAAATGTGATAAAATGTTAACGTTTATTAAATCTAGGGGTGACTATATATTATATCCCTCTCTCTTTTTGGGGGGGGTGTTTGAAATATTTTATTTAAAAAATGAGAGACCTGTCCCTGTCAATGAGTTGCTTATAACCTCGTAGGGAAAATCTGCAGATAATTTGCCAGGAGCCCCCAGATATGAATGTTGGTGTTATCGACCAAGACAAGGAATGCAGGAGAAGACTACTTTGGATGGAATGTTAGTAAAACTACATTCGGCTTTATTCACAATGACATCAGCAAAGTAAAATCACAGTGATTCAAACAAGTTACTTTTCTTACACATAAAAGAGGTCTGGCGGTAGGCAGCCCCGGGTTGGTGTAGTGGACTTGCAGAGACATCGGGAAGTCACATTCCTTCCAGCTCATTCCTTACCCCCTCTGCCATTCCTCATCCCCATGTCCCAAGGTAGCTGCCGAGTTCCAGGTATCGCATCATCTTTCCAGGGAGTGGGTGGATGAAGGACGGGGGGAAGGATGTATTCTTTGAATATTCTTTTTGAAATTACTATATGACCCTTCCATTTAGGTGTCATTGGCCAGATGTTAATCATACATCTACTCCTAGCTGGAAACGGGCCAATAGATGATCGGCATTCTGCTAGGAAGAGTGGAGATGGGAAGTGGGAGGTGGCTAGATGAAGAAAGGCAAGAGAGAAGGAGGTTTCCTTAGCCCTGCCCAGTGTGCGGTGCCTCTGGGCCATGCAGGCAGGCCATCCACTTGGAAGTTACGCAGATGGGTCTGGAGCTCGTTGGGGGCAGGGGGCGGGGTCCCGAGTTTCCGGTTAAGGAGATGTCGGTACCCAGGTGGTGGTGGGTGTCCTGGAAGGAGACTGCTGAGCTGTCGAGGAGAAGCACAACCAGGAAGCCAGGGGGCAGGCGTGTCGCGGAGGAGGGGCTCCCTCACCCGATGCCCTAGTGAGGCCAGGCAGGTGCACACAGAAGTTTGAGGACGAAGTCTGGGGGCTTGTGCAAGAGCATGTGAGGTGGGGAGACTGAGACAGACGACGTAGCCAGAGACGAACAGCTGAGGGATGGGGTCAGAACCTTGAGCCTGAAGGAAGACGAGGGAAGAAGGTGGCTTGTTCTATTTTGTTTTGATTTTTTTTAGTGTTTGTTCATTTTTTGAGAGAGAGAGAGAGAGAGAGAGAGATAGAGCACGAGCGGGGGAGGGGCAGAGAGAGAGGGAGACACAGAAGCTGAAGCAGACTCCAGGGTCCGAGCTGTCAGCACAGAGCCCGACGCAGGGCTTGAACCCACTGTGAGATCATGACCTGAGCCGAAGTTGGACGCTTAACGGATTGAGCCGCCCAGGTGCTCCTGGGAAGGTGTTTTCTTAAGGTCAGAAAGACTTGAATGAGGGTTGAAAGGCTGAAGGACAGCTAGACCTCACTTTTCTAACCCCCAGCAGCCTTCAGAGGGAAGGAGAGGCCCGTGGGAGATGATGAGTTCCAAGATGGAGAGAGACAGGCTTTTCTGCGTAGGGGCTCATACAGAGGGGAGCAGTGAGACCCCGGAATTAAGGACGGGCAGTTAGGTAGACACAAGTAAAAGAGCTGCTAAGCCCCAGCAAGGAGGTTCAGACCCAACACTTGGAGGGGATTCAACCCACTTGCACATTCAGTTGTCTCCAATAGCAGGAGACAGGCTGGAGGCAGGGGGCTGCGGGGTCCTGGGGGGGTGGGGGGCGGGGATGGAGTTCAGGCCAGGTTACGCTGTATTTGGTGCTCTTTCCTAAGCTGCAGAGATAAATGGGATGGACTTGGGAATATGCTCATTAGAAATGATGAAAGAATTAAAAAGCCTCGGCCCATGAAGTTGTAAATGTCGGGGCATTTTCCTATCGTGGCTGAAAATCGGATCCTCCTACATACACAGAATCGAAGGCTCTCAGTCACCCAAATCGGTGCTTCAGAACTCTCGGCTTTTGTTAATCTGTGCACCACTTATTTAGTATTAAACTGTGCTTATTTTGGATGGGGCGGCCTGTAGTCAACCAGGTCGTGTACTGCACAAGGGGTTGATAGACGCTGAAACCCAGACTGCCCCCATTTGTCAGGCACGTGCCCTGTGTACAGCTGTGTCTCCCTGACTCCCTGAAGGCAGGGGCACCGTCTTTCAACTTGGGCAAAGGACTCATTCTGGCCCTGACCTTGAGCAAGTTCCTAAACCTCTGCATATTTCTTCTGTTGTAAGGATAAGTGAGTTACCCCACGTAAAATACTCGGACCTGTGCCTGGCACATCGTAAGCACCATATAAGGATTAGCGGCTGTGATTCCATTTAATTGGGGTGTGATCTGAGACTCCGTCTCCTTTTCTGAAGGTTTATCTTGTTGGGTTGGCCGAAGCGGGGCGTTCTGGAGGGGGCGGGGCTCTTAATTGCTTATAGTTTGGTCCCTGAGCTTGACTCTTTCCTAGATTCCTTCCAAATCTTAAGCTTTCCCAGAATGTATCTGTTTGCTCTTAAGGCGGCTGACCTTGGCATTTCTGGTGCTTTCTTCATCTGAAAGATAATGGAGTGGTCATGGCTAAGGACGCACCCCAGGTAGCCTGGCAAAACTTGCTGTTGAGAATTTTGCCTAAATTCTCTTCCTAAGTGTAAGACTGGAGAGAAAGAGAGGGAGGGAGAGGGAGAGAGAGGGGGAGAGAGAGAGAGAGAGGCAGATTCCATGGAGAACGAGAGCAGTCTTCTCCAATCCAGAACTGTGGAAGGTGCAGCCTCACCCCTACAGCATAACAGGTCTGCTTAGGAATTGGAAGCTGACTTCTTGCCCATTTCCTCATTCTGGACACAAGTTCAGACCACCCAAGAAACAGGATAACAACATTAACATCTTAGGCTCTGACCTGGGTCATCGCCATCTTGAGAAGAAATGTTCATGTTTTCTAGATTTTTGGACAGATGCCTTTTCAGAGCGTAATGTTTCTGCAATTGGGGTGCACTGTACGCTGGCTTAAGTCATGGCATGTTTTACAAATGAGTATTCCTCCCTCACCTGTGTGCGTCCAGAAAGAATTTTGCTTGGTCAGTAGAAAGCGATCGGACTTTGTTGGCTTCTGAGAGAGAGTTGATTCCCCACCCTCCCTCCCCAACCCCCGCCGGTGTATCAGGTAGGTGCTCTGTACAAGGTAACACAGTCTTTGAAGGAAATGGAAGCTTCAGAATGGCTCTGTAATTTGTTAAATGTCACAGCCAGAGAATAATGGATCCACGATTTGAGCCCAGCTCTGTCTGACCCTAAAATTTGGCCCTTTCTCCTTCCCAGACAAGCCTGGTCTTTACCTCTGACTTCTGCTATTTTGTCTCTGCAGTGTCCCCTTCTCCTCCCACTAAAATCCCATCTGTCATTTGTTCATTTTTGAATGACGTTGCGTATTTATAAAAAGAACACGTTCTTAGAGAAAATGCAAAAAAAAAAATCTCAAAATAATATTCTGTATTTCCACTGTTTAACTTATGATGCGTTTGTTTTGCTAGAAACTGCAGATCGACCTGGGTAAAGCTGAAAAAAGAAAAAGTAATGCTTTGAAAATAGTTAAAGGAAAAATTGGGATTCCATTGTAAATAGAGTGGTCTTCCCTTGAGTTGTCACCTTGCTGTGATGTGACAGGTGTCACCCATGTCATTAAATATTCTTTAACAAATAGGCATTTTGGGGCACCTGGGTGGTTCAGTTAGTTAAGCGTCCAGCTTCAGCTCAGGTTTTGATCTCACGGTTCATGTTTTTGAGCCCCGCATTGGGCTCTGTGCTGATGGCTAGCTCAGAGCCTGGAGCCTGCTTCAGATTCTGTGTTTCGCTCTCTCTCTGCCCCTCCCGTGCTCACGCTCTGTGTTTCCCTCTCTCTCAAAATAAATAAACATTAAAAATTAAAAAAAAATAGGTAATGGGAAATTTTTTTTAAGTTGCTGTAGTTTTCTGCTATAGAAACACATCAAAATGTAGTTCCCCACTTCCCCATGCGTGGCTATTTTAAGATCCACTTCCGCGAAGAGCCCTGTGCGCATGATTACTCGTTTCTTTAGGATATATTCCTAGAAGCGGACTCAGCACCACTTTGTAAGGTCACCGCCTGCTTCTCCACTATCTTCCGGAAGGCTGGTTGCCCAGCTCGGCGCTCCCACCGCAGCCCCCACCGGGGACGATTTGGCATGGCTCTATGGCATTGCCACAACTCCATTTGTTTTCATTTCATGTTTCCTTGCTTGTGATTAAGGTGGAAGAGTTGTTAGGATTGCTCTGGTCTAGACCTTTCTTTTGAGATGAGCAGGTATGTTTTCTTGTTCTATTTTACAGACCTTGTTGTGGGCTCCATCTCGTTCTTCAAGACCTGTTCCAAAGCCCACCTTTTCCATGACTCCTTTCCTGCTACCTGCTATTTCTCTGAAGCTTGAAGTTTGTTTGTTTGTTTGTTTGTTTGTTTTAAATGTTTTATTTATTTCTAGGAGAGAGAGAGAGACAGCATGAGCAAGGGAGGGTCAGAGAGCGAGGGAGTCACAGACTGAAACAGGCTCCAGGCTCTGAGCTGGCAGTCAGCACAGAGCCCGATGCGGGGCTCGAACCTACGAACCGCGAGATCATGACCTAAGCGAAAGTTGGATGCTTAACCGACTAAGCCACCCAGGCGCCCCTGTTTGTTTTATTGTTTTGAGAGAGAGAGAGCGAGAGCGAGCGAGAGAGAGAGAGAAGGTGCACACATGTATGAGCGGAGCAGGGGTAAGAGAGAGGATCCCAAGCAGGCTCCATAGTGCGGTCAACACAGAGCCCAATGTGGGACTCAAACACAAAACGTGAGAGAGAGAAAGAGAAAGTGTAAGCAGGGTTGAGGCAGAGAGAGAGGGAGACACAGAATCTGAAGCAGGCTCCAGGCTCTGGGCTAGCTGTCAGCACAGAGCCCGACACGGGGCTCGAACCCACAAACTGAGATCATGACCTGAGCTGAAGTTGGAATCACAACCAAGCCCCCAGGCACCCCTGAAGCTGGAAGTTATTTTTATTTTCACCTCTGAAACCTCTTAGCAGCTTGTATCTTAACTTGTCAAATACCCCTTTGCATTATAACTTGATGTCTTTGGCCCTACTAGAATCTAGTCTTTAGGGTAGGAAATCGGTCTTACTCATGCCTTTTTTTGTTTTTTTTTAAAATATTTTTTGATGTTTATTTATTTTTAAGGAGATACAGACTGCAAGCAGGGGAGGGGCAGCGAGAGAGGCAGACACAGCATCCGAAGCAGCTCCGGGCTCCGAGCTGTCAGCACAGAGCCCCACATGGGGCTCGAACTCATGAACCGCGAGATCATGACCTGAGCTGAAGTCAGATGCTTCACCAGCTGAGCCACCCCAGCACCCTGGGTCTTACCCGTTTCTGTGTTTCTGTATGACCCAGAGGGCTTGGCACAGTGCTAGGTAACTAGCAGGTGCTCAATGTGGTTGGATGGAGACACGGTTCTTAAAAAAAAATTTTTTTTTCCGCAAAGCGAATCTAATGCTGTCTTGTCATATTGTTGTCTTCCTTTCTTCCTCTTTCCCTTCTGAGTCGGTGAGGTTTTGCTCCCTTGGATACCTGTCAGGGCTTTCGTGGGAAGACCGGCCGTGGTGGCCCCAGTTGGCTGGGTCTGTGTCAAGTAGCTTGGCTGCCTGCCCAGGCTTCCCTCCCCTTCCTGGAAGAGAATTCCCATCACCCTCCATTTTCCTCTTCTGACACTTTAAATGGTAGTATTCCCACTCATCATCTTACGAAAATTGGTACGTGGCCATTCTAGAACATTCGGAAAACAGAGAAGCAGAAGGAAGAAAACAGTTACCTGTAGCCTGCCCGCGGGGAACGGCTTGCTTTTTGGCTTTTCTCTCCGCTGCAGTTTCGAGGCCAGCGTGTTGTAACCATCTCTCAGGCAGTTCTTTGGGCCCCCTTTGTCACTCGGTGGAAAGACACGCAAACACTCCCTGTGTTTCGGTAAGCGCGTCCGACGGTTTTGTGACAACGTAAGCGGTTTTCCTGTAATCCAGTCGGTGCTGCGCCCCGGGTGGGCCTGCGGGGTGTTTCTGCTGTGCCTCTCTCGGGAGCAGGGATGGACAGGTCGTCTCCAGTGTGTCCCCAGCTCCCCTGAGCGGTGCTCCCCGGGGGCGGGGGACCTGTACCAGCCCCTGCCCTCGTTCCTTCCCTCTGTGGCTGATGCCCCATTTGCCTCTCGGTTCACGTTTCTCGGTAGCGTGTGTGGCAAGAGATTGAGACACGGCTTCTTTGTAGGAAGAAAACTCGACTGCTTTACCTCGAGGAGGCCACACTGGCGCGCAGATTCATGGCCTGTGGGCATTGGGACCTCAGTGTCGCCTGGCCAGCCCCTCCTGCCCTCCTAGGCTGGGTGGGGGGGAGGCGGGCAGGGGATGCAGGGGAGGCTTAGCCTTTGAGGGGGCCGTAGGCCTCAGACCTGGCAAAGCTGCACTTTCCTAGGTCCCCGTAGGAGTTTATCATGAACACCCGAGTCCGTTTTCTGGCTGGGCCCAGACTTGGACCCTGTGTGGCAGATCGGCCCTGGATCAGTCCTGTAGAGCTTCTGGGATGGAGGAGCAGTTCTGGAATTGTCTTCAGCCATGCTCCTCTGAAGAGCTGCTCGGGACGGGCCGTTGAGCTCCTGAAGCCAAGATCCCCCTAGAAGGGCTGCCGTTATTAAGGTTCCGGATGCCCAGGGCCTGGGCGATGGGGAAACACTGCCTGGTTTCACACCCTGCCCTGAGCAGTCACTCTGTCTCGGTGTCATACTTTCATCCCCGTGTGGGTATCCTAACACCTCCCCCAATGACATGAGTTAGCATTTGTAAACTTCTTTAAATAGTCTCTGATCTGTTAAGTAAGAATAAGGAACTAGAGGCCCAGCTAAGCTTCTGGTTACTGCAGCAGGTTGGACCTGGGCAATCCAGGAGCGAGAGCACTGGACGGGAGCCGGGAGACTGGGGGTCCCTCTTGGCACTGCCTTTTGACCTGCTGTGTGACTAGGTCTCTGTCCTGCCCTGGGCCTCTGCTTCCTCATTGGTTATTCACCGCCTATGTGAGATGACCAAGGCTTTTCCCATTTTACAACACTGTAGGATTTTGTGATTTAAAGATATTGCAGAAGGGCGCCTGGGTGGCTCAGTCGGTTAAGTGTCCGACTTCAGCTCAGGTCACGATCTCACGGTTCACGGGTTCAAGCCCTATGTCGGGCTCTGTGCTGACAGCTCAGAGCCTGGAGCCTGCTTCAGATTCTGTGTCTCCCTCTCTCTCTGTTCCTCTCCTGCCTGTGCTCTGTCTCTCTCTGTCTCTCAAAAATAAATAAACATAAAAAAAAAAAAGACATTGCGGAGATCTCAAGAAGGGTCGGGTCCTGTCAATAATGCCTCCTGGTTGGCACAGTCCTTGGCCAGGGCCAACTGCAGACTGGCAGGCAGGCCATCTGGAGCCCTTCAGGGTTTGCCTGGAGTTTTCTCTGCCTCTGGAGGGTGAGTTCCAGCATTTGGGTCACCGGGAAAGGGGCCTTCAGAGGACTGTCCTCCTTGGGGATGTGAGGCAGATGCCATCTCGAATGGTAGAGCAGGGCTGAGGTCTGGCCAGCTCTGTCCACGGAGCTCACTGCGTGCCCTGAGGCCTGTGAGTGAGTGAAATCGGGTCTGATGCAAGAGCCTGTGTACATCTCCGGACCTCGAGCTGTTACGTCAGACGGCTGCACATGTGCCCTCTTGCACTTGGGGACCCAGCAGTAGACTCTTGCTCTCTCTCTGTGGATGGGTAGGAAGCAGGACAATGTG
This sequence comes from Proteles cristata cristata, assembly GCA_017311185.1. Classification (NCBI taxonomy): domain Eukaryota; kingdom Metazoa; phylum Chordata; class Mammalia; order Carnivora; family Hyaenidae; genus Proteles; species Proteles cristata. Next base: position 1,247,024 of record JAESUZ010005299.1, read on the forward strand.
GATTGCAGGCAACCTGGGAGGGAAGGATTGTGGGCAGAGGAAGGGGGGTAAGGCTGGCAGATTCCCTTCCAGGTTCCGTGGGTCCTCCAGGCCTTCTAGAAGGTTCCATCTAGAAGATGAAACCCAGGGCGTTGAGTCAGGAGGGGCAAGGGTAGTTCCTCCTGGGTTTAAGTTGGCTCTCGACCCAAGACTTTGGGTCCTCTTGTTTATAAATGAGGACCCTCATACACAAATGCTCGGCACTGGCCTGGCTCCCAGTAGGGCCCCAAACACATCCGTCAATCAAGGAGGTTCTAGAGCCCATGCTCAGGGCATGGACTCGTCAGGTAAACTGCCTGGTTCAGATTTTCCCTCTGCCATTTATTAGCGGGGTGGCTGGGGACTGCTCCTTGGCCTCAGTTTAGCCCTCTGTGACATGGGGAAGGTGTTAGTGCCTGCCTCACAGGTTTGTTATGAGGAATAAGTGACTAACTATACCTGAAGCACTTTAAAGGGGCATCCGGCACATATTAAGCGTCCTGCCAGTGTGATTACCTAATAATATCTCCCTTCAACAAGTTGTGGTCAGTTGATTTCCTGGGAGGCTGCAGACAGCACACCTGCTGGGTTTGTTTGGAAGCGGGTCCTCTCTGTCCAGCCGGGGCCCGTCCGGGGTGGCAGGTGCTTGCGCGCACGCGTGTTGTTGAGCTGTGTCAAAGAATGGCGCCCGTAAACAGCCTGTGTGTCAGGCCAGATGGCTGTTCTGCACGTCCCTCCCGTGCTCTCCTTGGCTTAATTCCTCAAGTTGTGTGTGTCTTTAAAAATGTATATTTAAGAAAATATATTTATATATTTTAAGTAATCTCTACCTGTAGTGTAGGGCTCGTACTCATGACCCCAAGACCAGGAGTCGCCTGCTCTACCAACTGAGCCAGCCAGGCGCACACCCCCGCCCCTCCACCCCCGTTGCATGCATCTTCATAGTGGTCCTTGTTTGCCTCGCTCTTCCACTCAGTCCCCTCGCAGGGGTTCAAGTAGGGCATTGTGGACCTGCCTTTGACTTTCTGGAAATAGTGAGGGTCGGGAAGGCCACGCCCTGTGACAGGCTCTCGACTCGCCTTGGCCTTGTCTTTGTTTATCCCCTTTCAAGGAACACATGGGAGTAGCCTGGGATGTGCCATGTAAGTGGATACATTCAGGAATGTGTTTAAAGAATTTCTTAAGTTTATTTTCATTTATTTTGAGACAGAGACAAGAGAAAGCAGGTGGGGGAGGGGCAGAGAGAGAGATAGAGGGAGAGACAAAATCCCAAGCAAGCCATGAGATCATGACCTGAGCCGAAGTCAAGAGTCAGATGCTTAACTGGCTGAGCCACCCCATGCGCCCCAGGAACATGTTTGAGAATCTGAAGCAATAAACCTGTCAGTTCAACTGCTTTCAGCAATAACACAGAACTAGAATTTTTATGACAAAGGTGGCTGGTGCTGAGCGTTAATAGTCTTCCAGGCCTAGGGCCAAGCACTTTACATTTTCCTCCCATGAAGGCAGCACTGTTATTTCTACATTTAACAAATAAGAAAACGGAGGCAAAGGTTAGCTTAAGTTGCTCATGTTAAGGTAACTGGATAGCAGGTAGGGGTGGGATTTGAACTCAGGTCTGTGAGGCTCTAAGCCCAAGCACCTGGCCGTCCCTCATTACACTGCTGCTAGCTGGCATTCCTGGGCTGGTTCGACAGGGACTTGCTGTTATCTGAGTCTGTTATCGTGCTCTGCTATTTTTTTTTTTTTTTTTTGTTACCTTGCTCTGTGCAGATAAAATGAGAGCTATGAAGATTCTATAGTGAGGAATGTTGTGGGTAATTGAATGGCCTTCACAGACTGCTTATGAGAAGAGGTGTGGACGCTGTTGTGAAGCGACCCCCCAGACTCTCCCCAACGAGGCATCTGAGCTGTGGCCCTCGTGAGACTCCATGTTTCAGGAATGCTTGATTTTAATCTCTTTACTGAAAATCAGTAAATCTGGGATTGGAGGAGAAGACCTTGTGCTCAGAGCTATTTGTTTCGATAGCAGGGCGCTCCCCCTTTTCCATGGGTGAGATCACACAGGTGTCAACCGATCAATGATTGACACCTGCATTGGGACACCAACCTCCGATCCCGGTCTGCCCGTCAGCTGTCATATCCTGGGCTTTCCCACGATTGAGGCTGCAGAGAAGGTAGATGGGGACAAATATTTGCTGGGCACTTATAGCAGGCCATCTGCTGGACGTGTATTAGATCATTTTTGTCTTCACAGCCATCTTTTGAGCCCCCTCTCCCCCTACTACATCCTTTACAAAAGAGGAAATAAAGGCATAAAGGCTCAGACATTCTGTCCATTGCCCGTGGTCCCTTAGCTTAGCATGGGGGTGAGATTTGTTTTTAAAATTTTTTAACATTTATTCACTTTTGAGAGAGAGAGAGAGAGAGCGAGCGGGCGGGCGTACGCTAGCAGGAGAGGGGCAGAGACTGAGCGAGGAAGACACAGAATCCGAAGCAGCTCCAGGCTCCAAGCTGTCAGCACAGAGTCCCATGCGGGGCTCGAACCCATGAACCGTGAGATCATAACCTGAATCAAAATTGGAGGCTCAACGGCTGGGCCACCCAGGCGCCGCATGAGGGTGAGATTTGAACTTGGATCTATCTGATGTGAATCCCCATGATCCGCTGGACCCATTGCCCTTCATAGGGTAGCATGTTTCCTGCACACGTGGGTGGGGGAGGGCTGGCTGGAGAAGGCTCCTCCTGGGTCTGGCCCCCTCGGGCATATGCTACTCCCTCTAGCCTCAGTCTGTCTGACCCACCTCTCCGGGTCGCATGGATATTGGAGATGAAACTGTTAGGTGTGGCTTTTTCTGTTGGCAGGTGCAGCGTCCTCTGCCCGGGAGGAGGGGAAGGGGCAGAGCTCAGGGGTGGGGAGATGCCCGGGCTGGGAGCCACCAGGGGACTCAGGTGGCTTTGTCTACAGGTGGCAGGCTCCCTCCCCCATGCGAAGCTCCAAGTCCCAGTAAATCAGACACATGGGCTCTCTGCTCTGTTGGTTTTTTTGCTGGAGAGACTCAGCCCTTCAGCTTCCTGCATTCCAGGGTGTTGGCGTGCCAGAAATTTCCTGGACGAGTGGTCAGGGAAGGCTTTTCTTTATAGTAAAAAATGCTAATAAAACCTCTCTAGAACCTGCTTCTTCCCTTACACCCACATTGCCACTCTCTAAATTACCTTTTGTTCTTGTCATTTGCTGAATCGTGGTGGCTTTTTAATTGATTCTTCTGCCTCCCTGGAGTCTCCACACCCACTTTAATCTGTCCTCCACGTGGCTTCCAGAACGAGGATCGTTCAAAAATGCAAATCCGATCACGTTTTTTTCCTTTGCTTCCCTCTCCATGCCTGCAAGATTGCATGCAGATGTTTTCCTGTGGCCTTCTGGAACCTTCCAGAACTTTCCTGGACCTGCACTAGTGAGCCCTGCCCCCTGGCTGACGTTGGTCTCCTGTTTTTCCCTCTCCTCTGTACTCTTTGACTATTTGCTATATATTTTCTTACAGTGTTTTAATTTTTTTAAATGTTTATTTTCGAGAGAGAGAGAGGGGCATAGTGCGAGTGGGGGAGGGGCAGAGAGAGGAAGATAGAATCCCAAACAGCCTCCAGGCTCTGAGCTGTCCGCACAGAGCCCGATGCGGGGCTCGAACCCATGAACTGTGAGATCATGACCCGAACTGAAGTCGGCCACTTAACCCAGGTGACCCTCTTTTTTTTCCTTTTCTTTCTTTCTTTCTGTTTTTTTAAAGGCTCTGTCATTACTCTGGTCTTTGCTCACGCTGTCCCCCCAGTCTGAAGTGCATTCTCTGCCCCTTACCCTGTGTCTGTGTGCTACACTGCATGGCCCACCCCAACTTGTTGATGCCTTCCCAAGGATCTTAGCGCCCTACCTCCAGTTTGACCCAGTCCCCTTGGGATCCCCCAGCAAATACATAAACTTATGTGGTGGCAGAAGTGACATGCTCCCTATGGCATCAGCCGTCCTGGTCTGGAGGACCCAAGAAGGCCCTCGTATAGTGCCAGTCAGAGGGTTTTGTGGCTGTTAGATGGGACAGTACCCATCATGGGCATAACCCAGTGCCTGGCACAAAGGAAGATCCAATTTAAAAATACCCGATGTACAAACAGTCTTGGAATATAGACATTACTTCAAATATTGCAGATCATAGACCTACCTAAACAAAAAAGATGAAACTGCAAAACTGATAGAGCACATGGGTACATCTCTGGGAACGTGGGTTTGACAACGATGTTTTAGGAAACGCAAAGCACAAACCAAAAAAAAAAAAAAAAGGACGAATCAGACTTCATGAAACCATAGCTGCCCTTTGAAATTTGAAAGGACTTTGCAAGGAATTCCACAGCATGTGGTCCCAAGAAGAATGAAAGGATACTTTTTCCTTTGGTAGGTTTTCTGGAAGCCAACAGGAAGCCTTAGGCTTAGAAACATGAGCCTTAGAAGGTTCGGAAGGAGGTTTGAAACAGTATGGGCTTAACAGGTGTTGGCAGCGGGGCATTTGCGGGGTGCAGCCCATTGAACCTCTGACTTTGAGCTCAGGTCGTGATCTCGCGGTTCGTGAGCTCGAGTCCCACCTGGGGCTCGCTGCTGTCAGGGCAGAGCCCGCTTGGGGTCCTCTGTCCGCCCCTCTCTGCCCCTCCCCCACTCATGTGCGCACACTCTCTCTCTCGCTTTCAAAAATAAAACTTAAAATTCCTTCTGCAGTGAGAAGTTTGCAGTCAGGTGGCTCACGCATAGCCACAGCTGAGCAGTGCCAGCGTGTCTGGTTCTCCGGACGGCTCTTGGCAGTTCAGATCTTTAAGGCAGGAAGGAGGTAGGGGACAGCCCCAGAGCCCGAGGAACACAGGTACTTCAGCAGTTCCCGCCGGTGGGTCCTCCCGTCCCATTGACCAGAAGTGTCACACATAGCGGCAAGGGAGGCTGGGAGTGGGGACGGGCTCATCACGACAGCCCTGTGGAGACCCCATCCCATGGGAATCTAGGCGCGGGCCCATGTTACTGTGATGTGAAGTCAGGATAGAGCACCACACGGGATCAAGTTCATCACAGCGCGCAGTGACCGGACAAAATCGGTCTGTGAGCTGCCAGTTAGGGATGGACATCAGGTAAGTAAGGAGCACTTACTCCTTAGGCAGAAGGAATACGCCTAACATACTAACGCAGTGGCTGTCATCATTTCGGGGACTTCGCCGTCACGTTAGGTCAGCCTCTGGTCCCTGAGCCACTCACCTGCTCTTGACCCTTGCCCCCTGCATAACCCTTTATCCTTTTCTGCGGTGACCTGAGTCGCTAGGTATATCCCCAGCGCGATCTCCTCCATGTGGCAGCTGCTTTCAGACCAGAATTTGAAGTGCGTCTCCCTCCCCTATCCTTTCTAGAAGCTTCTCCTCTATCCCTTTTAGAAGCTTCCAGGGGACCAGGTCTTCAGGGCTGGTTAAGGGACTGCACCTTTGCATTAGCTATGCCCTCTGCCTTTCTTTCTAGGCCCCCGCTTAATAATTTGCACCCAGGGCCCCTGCAGCGTGCAGTGTCCGCCCTTCTCTGGAATTACCTCTCGTACTTGAGAGGTTATGGGCTAAGCCGGCCTCTGTGGGCCTGGTGAACTTCCCGACAGGCATACGGGGTGAGTGAACCGAGACCAAGGCTGTGCCAGTTAGGAATCTGGCAATCATTAGAGGCCCAGGGAAGGTAGGAGGTGAGGCGGCCGTCTTGCTTTCTCATGATCTAGCCCCACAGCCAGCCCACGCCCCCCGGGGCGGTGAGTGGGGCGGGTGCGGTTTATAGTATTGAATTGAGCCCCCAAGCGAAATGGAAAGGTGGCCCCGAGATGATTCATTCACCAGCGTTTCAAGCTAAAGATTGCTTTCTGAAGAGCACATTTCCTTGACTCACCCGTGGCTTCTCAGGTAGGCTCTGTCTTAGGAGATGTAGGTCACGGATCTAAATGCCTAACTCTTGAGAATCCTTCCCACCGAGTCCCACGCCCGCAGTGGAGCTGGAGGTGGGAGAGCAGCGGTTGGCGAGAAGGCTCCAGCCTGTGGCCGTGCGCCCTGGCCCCGCTCCAGCTCCGCCTCTCCTCTCCCTGCCTGCTCACACTTAGCACCGGGACACTTAGAACAGGTGACGTTATCCAGTGGGGACCCGTGCTCCTGGACAGGGCCACCGCTGCTGTGCCGGGGCCCCAGGGGTGGGGGTGGGGGAGCTTCAACACCCGTCACTGAGGCCAGAGGTGGATCCCATTTTGTCTCCGCCTCGGCTTGAGGCTCACATCTGCAGCCTGGTGTCGGGCCTCGGAGTCTGTCTCTCCAGCGGAGCCCAGGAGGGGCAGAAAGCCCCGAGTTCCCAGCTGCGGCCCCGTCACCCCTGGCCTCCTTGGGAACGGCTCCGTTTGTGGTCTGGGGCAGACTTGTTTGTTTGTGTTTGAAGTTCCCCGACTCCGAGTTTGACGTCAGGACTGGGAGCCTTGGCGGGGAGATCGTGTCCGCACAAATGCACGCGGCTGGCAGCTTCCCCAGGAGAGCACGGTCGCGGGGCCGGGCTGGGCGCAGGATGTCCTACGGGTTGCAAAATGGCCAGCTTGGGGACCGAGGTCACTTTTTCTTCTCCTCGCCCCACTTGCTTGGCACTCTTGCTTTTTCTGTCCCTTGCCTGCCAAGAACAGCCCCCCACGGGATCCCCTTGAGGGCTCTGGGAGGCTCGGCGGTGCTGGGGGCCAAGGGCTGCCTCTGGTGCTCTTGGAGCAGAGCACCGAGGTCGGTGCCTCTGTGGAGAGCCGTCAGCTGCGTCACGACCTCCAGGAGCTTCCTGATGTTCTCAGAAATCATTTTGCAATACATTGGCTGTAGCAGCCAGGGCAGACAGCTTAGCTAGCTTGGGTTGGCCCGAAGTCCCCCGAAGTGTTCTCTAGCTGTGGGGAAAGGGTAGGAACAGTGCGAGGAACAGCCTGAAGGCCTGGGCAGGGCTGGAGGTGCCTGGGAAGGAGCAACAGCTTCGGGAACCGTCTAGAGAAGGCTGGAGTAAGTCTCGAGAGCCTTCGTAACTCCCCGAAGCTTGGGCTGGGCTAGGCAGGGGGCTCGGCACTCGCAAAGCCTGCGACATCCGTGTCGTCTTAAAGTACGACGTTGTCCCCCTGGGAGGAGGGAGGAGGGGCCCCATAGGTGTCGGCGAGCTGGCAGCTGCCCCCAAAAACTGCCTGCTGGCTGGAGGGCTGAGTGAGCCCAGGGGGAGGGGATGGATGTGGAAGGGAGTGGCCGGCCAGGTGCCTCGCTCACCCTGCAAAGCATGCTGGGACCTCCTTGAAAGGGGTGGCTCCGGGTCCTAGGCAGGGTGGCGGCCAGGTTTAATGAATTCACAGCTGGTTTGGAGCCAGGGAGTGGGTGTAGCCCAGATGATAGGTTTTGCACATCAGGGTCAGAAGCCGTGGCCCCCTGGGGTGACTGGACGCATTTGGAGAGTGGGGAAGTCTGTGGCCTTTATTCAGATTCAGTGCCGGTGACAATCCGGGCATTATCAGATTTGGGGCTTCTGACCGCGAGAAGCACCTACCCGCTGGCATCTTGCTTGGAGCCCTTGATGAGCTAAGTGAGTGGGTATCAGGACTCATTATTTTGGGAAATGATATGGGAAGAAACAGAACGTTAGGTTGAAGTCGGACTACTGTCTTTATTTATTTTTTAAATTTACTTCTAGGATAGAGACAGCGTGAGCAGGGGAGGGTCAGAGAGAGAGGGAGTCACAGACTGAAATAGGCTCCAGGCTCTGAGCTGGCACTCAGCGCAGAGCCCGACGCAGGGCTCGAACCCACGAACCGCGAGATCATGACCTAAGCGAAGGCCGGACGCTTAACCGACTAAGCCACCCAGGCGCCTCTGGACTACTGTCTTTAATTATGTGATTTGAGGAGGTTAGAAAGCTCTCGGTGCCCATTTCCTTGTTTGTAACATGGGAATCCTAAAACACATCTTTAAGTCTCATGAGTTTAGCATACGTGGTTTGCCTATTTGTGAGTGACCCTCAGTGACAAGCCATACTTCCCGTTGTGCTGAGGTTGGGGTTAGAATTGCTCGGCGCTGTTCCCAGGGTGAGTTGGCATCCTTTAGCTGGTGACTGAGCCAAGCAGGCTGCCCGGCGTCTGCATCTCAACACCACTCTGTTTCTCTTGCTTTGATGTTGCGTGCATGGTATACTTCCCACCGAGAGTCCAGAAAGGTCCGTGGTGTTTTCATTTAGGCTCAATGGTGTTTTGTGGGCAGAATGACACGTGTGGGGACGCTGCCGGCTTTGGGGGTGTGTGTGAAGGCTGGGCCGTCATTCCTGTGCACTCAGGGCATCTACTGCAATTCCTACCTTCTGTAATTTTCATTGAGAATCCGTGAAAAGGAAGAGAAAGGGATACATTACTACATACGTAGAAGAGACATTGTAACTACTAGGGCTGATAACTGAATACTGATGTGACATGCATAATTGAGGGAGCCCATTGCCGGTCGCAGGAATCCGGTGTCCATCTCTGTCTGTGTGTGGGATTCCTTTGTCCTATTTCAGCATCTGTCCTCTCTCTCCCATAGACTGAACCACCCGCCCTGCTTGGGACATGAAGACCCGGGATACTGAGAAGGGAAAGCATCTGCTCTAGCAGCCAGTGTCTGAGTCAGAGTTAGGGTTACAGATGTCTGGTATCTGGCCGCTTCCATAGCCTGGATCACAGACTTGGCAGGGGCTTCACCAAATGAGAACCTCCCCATCCCGGGCCCTGCAGTGTCAGGATGTAGCTTTTTTTTTTTTTTTTTTAAAGCCAATCGGTCTGCGTGTTTTCCGCAAAGGTGCAAAAGCCTGCGTAACGTATAATCCATGTGGCACTGGCCAAAGGTATTCAGTCTTCCTCAAGACCGTGCTTGCTGGCAGCATGGGGCTCATGCTCAGAGTATCCTGTTTAGCGAACGCTTCATGTGTTTTGGGCATCGGGCTCAGCGCTTCGCATGCGTGAATCCCACAGTAAATTTTCAGCGGTGATGTTTGGCGTGTGTCGTCTTCACTTTACAGGCGAGGAGACTGACATGAAATAAACTAACCGTGGCCACCCATCTGGTAAGTGAGAAAACCAGGGGTGGAGCCTAAGGGCTGGCTGCTAAGCCTGTGTTTCCCTCTGCGGGTGGATGGAACAGTTAACAATGGGAGGCGTGGCCCCGACCAGTCGGAACAGGTGCCAGTGGTGCCCGGAGGCGTGGGCACACGGAGGAGTGCCCCCCCAGTGGAATGTTTCCCAGGTCATTATCACTGCACCGCCCGGCCGGTCAGGCACAATGGCTGGCCCCTGTGCCGCCACCCCCTGGACGCCAGCAGGTGGTGTCTGCTGGGACGACCATTTCAGCTAACGTGGTCCTCTCTCTGTCCTTTGGAGGTCGGGCACCCCACTGTGGCTGCCTCCGAGGGATGCTGGTCGCGTAGTCGCAGAGGAGCATGCGTCCCAGATCACTGGGTCCCTAGGTTGCCCGTGACAGCTGTGATGCTCTCTGAAGGGTGCACTTGGGAGCTCCGGGCGCCTCCATGGAGGCAGGTTTAGACGAACTTTGAGCCCAGCGGACATGAGAGGCCTCTCGGGTTCCTGAGCCCTGTGCCGCCTGGGAGCTGCTTTCTGCTCCTGCGGAAGCTTCTTTCTCTCGGTGGCACATGCCTCCCGGGCTCTGACGGGGTCTGCTCTTCAGGGATATGTGACTGGCCTCCCCTCCATGGAAGCCATGCTCAGGGCAGCCTCCATTTGGGAGGCTTGGGTCGGGGTCCTGCCAGAGCTGCTCGAGGTGGCAGGGGGCGATCTGGAGTGGATGCCGCTCTACTCCCTCCGTGCCCTCTGGTGCTGCGGGGGGACGTGTGAGCAGTCCAAGGCACAAGCAGGCCCTTGTGCCTGGGGGCGCCTCCGTGGCTCAGTCGGTTGAGCATCCGACTTCGGCTGAGGTCATGATCTCATGATTCATGGGTTCGAGCTCTGCGTCAGAATCTGTGCTGACGGCTCAGAGCCTGGAGCCTGCTTTGGATTCTGTCCCCCTCTCTCTCTGCCCCTTCCCTGCTTGAGCTCGTGCTGTCTCAAAAATAAACAAACATGCAAAAAAAAAGGAAACCGAAAGAGAAATGTACCTAATCTGCAAGTTCCATCAGCGTTGCCCTGAGGATGACCAATACCAGCCTTCAGGGTCATCTTTACCCCTTCTCTGAAATGGGTATGATCCCACCCATGTCTGCAAGAGCCACTGAAGGCTTGGCTCGGTGAGGCCACCGCTCCCTGCGTGCATGTTTTCCTCATCTCAGGCACTTTGCTGAACATTGTACATCCATGGTTACTCATATAAATCTTCACAACGGCCTTTTGAGGTAGATCAACCCCATTTTACAGCTGGGGAAACTGAGGTTTACAGGCTAAATCTGTGTCCACCTACGGAGGGACAGGGGTGGCAAGGGACTTAGAGCCCTGGTCCATCCATCTGGAGCCAGAGAGAGTGCCACCTCTTCGATGTGGTTGGAAAAACCAAGAGTAACATAGTAGGAATAAGATCTGTCTCCCTCCCGCCCCCCGCTTCATTTCATGCTAAGCCATTTTGTATATGGTGACTCATCTGGCCCCAACTTCCATAAAATGAGATCCTTTTTATAGGTGGTGAGATTGAAGCTGAGCTAAGGGGGATTTCCCCGAAGATCCCTCATCTAAATGTCAGGGCTGGGACCAGGGCCTCCATCTTTCAGCCTAGGACGCTTAGCGCCTGCTGTGTGCCTCGTGTCTGATACTCCCCACCAGCTGTTTGTGCTCCCCTGAAGGTCTTCTGCCCTTTCTGTCAGGCAGGCTGAGTGTCAGGACAGGGCGGGGCACACGTTCAGCGAAGCAAAAGAAAATTGGGGGCGGGTGGTTCAGACTTCGGTTCCAGCCCAGGGTCCTCCCTGGCGTCCAGAGAGCCAATGCCTCTTTCCCTCATGCTGCCGGGCCCCTTCGCTGATGCCCCAGGTGCTTTTCTATTCCGGAAAATTTATGTCTTGTGGTTTTGTGGTTGAGAAAAAACGATACTCTCCGTGAATGGTACCCTTGTGGGCCCCCGGGGCCGGGCTGGCAGGCCCCGCTGCGGTTTATCTGGGAAAGTAGCTCCTTGGGTGCTTCTGTGCCTGTGACCAGCTTTCCAAAAAGTGAGAGCAGGCTTGTTTTGCTCAGATGGAGGCTGTCACAGGCCAGGGACCTCCATCCTTTGTGAATGAGCGTAGCTTTGCTCCTTGAGCAGAAACCAAGCCCGCAGATGCTGTTTCTTTACCAGCTCCGGGGGGGCTAGCTGCCTCCAGGACACCAGACCTGCCGGCAAATGGGTGACAACGCACCACGTGCCTCCCCTGTCCCAGCCAGCCAGGCGTATGGGTTGTTACCCGGGTGCAGAGAGGAGTCCCTTCACGCCCTGCCCCATCCTAGCCACGGCCCTGCTTTGTGCTGTCTAGCAGGGAGCTCTCGCGGCCTTTCAGAGCCACTCATTCCTCTTCTGGGAATTTGCCTTGGCTTTTGAGACTCCCAGGTTCCTGAGCTAACGCTTGTGCGGTCGGCGTTATCACTGTCATTCCGGCAAACGTGTGCCCGGGGTGCTACAAGATGTATGGCGTGTTTATCCGTTCACTCTGCAAAGGGTTCACGGTGGTGAAGCGCGTGGAGAGATACAGACAAGCCACCTGACCGTATGGGCCCCACAGTCTCCAGAAGGAAGCAGACGAGGAAAGTGTTAGAATTAGAACTTAGGTATGAGATCTGGCGGAAGAGAAGGCCGGGGGGCCGGGGAGCAGGACGGAAGGGCTGGGCCAGGGTATCCAAACTGAGTTTGTGGCTCAGGGACTCCTGGGGAAGAGGCTTCTGGTCCTCGAGGCTGAAGGGGGCTGGATGTGTTGGCGGCTGAAGTCGAGAAAGCCCCCGGCTCATTACTGAGGCCAGGGTGGCCGATCTTGATGTTGATCTGTAATGGCCAAAGTCGTATGTAGGATAGGCGCGTTCTTGACTGGCTTCCAGGGGCCTGGTCCGGTCCTCAGTTCTTATGCCACTGGTGGATGGACCTCCCTGCTGCTGCTCTGAGCAGCAGCCAGAGGCCCGACCGTTTTGGTTAATGTGGAAAAGAGTGGTTTTGACTCTGTACAGTTAACTTGACGTATGGCCCTCTCTCCCGTCAGCTCTTTGAAGAGCAGCTTGGATGGAGGGAAGAAGCGACTGTAAGACGCGCCCTAACGCGGGGATGAGGTCTGTGCGTTTCCTTCCCTCCTTTCTTTCTCAGGCCATTTGAGCACGTTGTATGCCACGTGCAGTATAGGTCTGTGGGGACAGTCACGAACGAGAAGGGCACAGTCCCTGCCCTGACATGTAATAACATCGGGACTTACGCAGCCTTGGGGGGTTTCCTTCCTCACCATCGTTGAATCCCCCAACAGACCACAGGCTAGATAACGCCATGCCTGCTGTACAGACGAGAGAACCAAAACTCAGAAAAATGAACAAACTTCCCCGAGGCCTCATAACTGTTAAACTGTTAAACCTGCATTTGAATCCAGGTTTCAGTTCAACTTCGAAGCCTGTGCTTTGTCCACTGCCCTGGGAACTCACCTGTGTTGGGGGCAACTGGGTCCGAAGCTCAAACATGAGGCTGCTGTGATAGGGGCTGTTGTTAGAGGTATAGACCGCACGTGCGGAAGGGGAGACGGAATTGTAACTAGGCCTGGGAAGCCTGCCCAGCTCCGGCACAAGGCATTAGAGGAGGAAGGAGCATGGAGCTGCTGTAGGCAGTCTGAGCAAAGGCCCAGGGGTAGGAAAGTATAGGAAATATTTGAGGAATAGTTCCTGGGTAAGTGCACGCCTAGAGGGCAGGGTAGCTGGGCGGAGGGTGGAGTGGAGATGAGCCTGGGAAGGAACATGGGGGGATGGAGTGTGGCCCTGACTTTGGAATTGGCCTCTGGTCACAGTGGGAGGGAAGGATCGTTGTGGGGTGAGGCTGGACACATGAGTGCCTCTACTGAACCCTGAAAAGGGGCACTCACATCTTTTTGGTAACTGTGCTTTGAAGATGTCCCCCACGGAGCCCTCTGAGGATAGCCGGACTTCAGGGTGCTCTGTTTAGGCAGGGCCCCACTTGGGGGCCGGTGCCCTTGAGTCCAGCAGATTGTGAGCCCGGGGCCAAACAAGTTACTGGAGGGGAATTTCAGAAAGGCTGATGGAGAAGCAATAGTTGTCTTACCGTTATGGGCCTCATTTCACACCCCACATCCATCTAACCACAGTAATTCTTTACCTGGGGTCTGTGGATAGGATTCCGGGGGTCCATGAACTTGGAAGGGGGGGGAATGGAATCTTTATTTTCATTAACCTTAACTGCAATTTAATATATTACTCAGTTTGGATGTAGGCAACAAGGCACAATCATCTTATCAAATACGTGTGACTTGGTCACCAGCAAAAGGCACAGCTGTGTGCATATCACGGTTGTGGCCATCTCTAAAAAAGTTGACGCTTGTCACAACCTCAAAGCTGTCATCGTTAAGAGACCCACTGGCAGCTTTCGTTTCATGCTTTTGTAACGAAGCGTTTTTAGTACTCTATCACATTCTAAATAATATTTTGAGAAACGTCTTTAGATCTAACTGATTTCCTTTATAATCCAAAGCGGTTTTGTTGGAAGCTTTATTCTTAGAAGGGGACCAGGGCTACCTCCCTGGATGGTCAGAGTGGCCCCCGGTCCCAAAATGGTCAAAAGCTCCTGCTTGGAATTTAGGAGCCTTTCTAGATCGTTGAAATGTTAAAGTCATTAATTAGCATTACTTCTTAGTATTGTGACCGTGCTAACAAACATGGTCCGTACCCTTTAGAGAAATACATGGGATACTTACAGAGGAGGGAGAAAGGAATATGAATTAACGACTTATACCCTTGAGGAGAGGTAGAGCTGGGAAGTGGCCCCAAATGTCAGGGCTCCTGCACAAGACTTTGAAGGTGGTGCATGCCTTCTAGGGAAGCTTGAAAGTCACCAAGAGGCAGCCCCAGGAGTCTCCTCAGCATGACAGCAGCCCTCATGGGGCCCCTGGGTCGTTGGATCTCAGCGGAGCCAGGCAGCTCGCTCCATTCAAGGACCTTCATTTCTCCTTTCTCTGTTATGATCCCATTTCCTGGAGGAGGAAACTGAGGCTTTTTCTGGGGGTGGGGCTCAGTAACTTGTCCAAGGTCACAGGGCTAGAGTGTGCTTGAGTCCCTGGATCTCAACCCAGGCGGTCTGATTCTAGGCTGAAAGCATCCCAAGTGGAAGGTTCCTCATTCTCTGCGAACCCCCATATCTTCTCTGTTCTCAATCACCGGCCACTCCCACACCCCTCCCCGGGCAGGAAGCCCTTCTTCTGCTTTAACCCCACTCTCTGTTCTCAACAGCGTTGCCCACTGCTCTCTGGGGATCGTGGTCCCGAGGGTAGTGCAGGGTCGGCCAGCTTTGGGGTGACGAGGGGGTTAGGGGTGGCTGTCTAGGCTTCCTGCGGGCTTCCTCAGACCCTTCTCCTCTCCTCCTCCCTCCCGTTTCCTGCTTCACTGCCGGGGTATCCGGGGGACCCCTGGGTTTGCCAGGGCTCCCTCGTGTGGAGCCACCACATGCGTGTGCCCCAAACAAACCCGCTTTTTCTGTCTTGGGCTCCCCACAGGCCAAGCTGGTTCGGTACATCTGCAAGCAGCAGCAATGCAAGCTGAGTGTGGCTCCTGGCGAGAGGACCTCCGAGCTCAACAGCTACCCGCACTTCAGTGACTGGCTGTGTACCTTCAACGTGAGGCCGGAGGTGGTGCAGGTGAGCGGGTCGTGGGAACTCAGATCGGGGGGCGGGGGTGAGGCGGGGGGTTGACAAGCAAAGGGACCACCTACAAACCCGGGGACTAGCTCCGCCATGACTGTGACTGAAAGGCCATGCTCTGTGCTCTCACAAAGGGAACTTGGGCAGTAGTGGGGGGGGAGGCGGTGAGATCCAGGGTGATTGTGGCTTGAACGTGTGTTCTGCTGTGTGAGCTACACAGCCTGGCCACACTCATTGTTCCTCGATGCTTCATAAGGACAACAGCCAACATGTCTGGAAACATCGGCCGTGTGACAATACTTTGTCTAGATAATCTCACTTAATTCTCACAAAACCCCGTGAAGGAATTACTGTCATTACTGCCCTTTTATATTAGAGGAAATTAAAGCAGAGGACGGTTATGTAACTTGTTTAAAGCCAGACAGACAGTAAGTGACAGCTTTGGGACTTGGAACCGAGGGTCTGAGTTTAGCTTTCTCTTGTAGCTGCTGTAATGTGCTGTTTTCCCTCCTTGGTGCCCGCTTTCCTTCCCTCCAACCTACCCGCCCACCAACTAATCCACCGGTGAACCCTGTGCCAGGTAGTAGGGGTATAGGACAGCTCTTGCGGGATATCAGTAAGTCAGTGTGTGGCAGGTGCAGTTCACCCAGTCAGGTGTTTTAAATTTCTTTGATTCTAAAATGAAAACGTTGACTTTTGCTATTTTTTTTAAGTTTATTTACTTTTTGAGAGAGAGAGAGAGAGAGAGAGGCAGAGACGGGGACAGAGGATCCAAAGCAGGCTCTGCGCTGATCGCAGAGAGAGCCAGACGTGGGGCTCTAACTCACAAACCACGAGATCATGACCTGAGCCCAAGTTGGATGCTCAACTGACTGAGCCACCCAGGCGCCCGACTTTTGCTATTGTTTTAAAAGCAATGTGAATTGATTATATATAGACACTTTGGAAAACAGGGGAAAAAATCACGTATTTCTACTACTCAGCAAAAGTCTGTGATCATTAGGATTTTGATGCTTCCCTCTAGATTTCCCCCCCCAATACTTAAGTCTTTTTTAAAAGTTTTAAAATTTCTCATGGGTTACAGGTGCCTAGAGGTGGTTTTCTTTTTCTTCTCTTTAATTTTCACTTGTTTATTTTTGAGAGAGGAAAAGAACGAGAGAGCTAGCCAGGGGAGAGGGGCAGAGACACAAAGAGGGAGAGAGGGAATCCCAAGCAGACCCCATACTGATAGCACGGAGCCCGATGTGGGGCTTGATCTCGCGAATGGTGACGTCATGACCTCAGTGGAAATCAGGAGCTGGCTGCTTAACTGCTGTGCCACCTAGGTGCCCTGGAGGCGGCTTTCTGAATCAAGAGGCAGTGGGAGTTGGCTCAAGGCCCATGAAGGGCACAGAGGGCTGAAGCTGGACCCCCAGTGCCAGCCCCCCACACCCTTGCGGGTTCCAAAGGCCTCTCCTGGGCATCCCTACCAGGAGGGTGGAGGAAACAGGGCCTGAGCGAAGGGGGAACATGAGAAGGGCGGGCCGGGCTGCCCGACAGTCCCTGGCTGGCGGCTCTCCGCCTGGGTTTTAAGAATCACAAGGAACCATGGCCTCAGTGTCACTGTGTCTTCCCCAAACTCCCCAGACCCGTTTTCTCAGTTGTTCTGTTTCTTCCCCGTCAAATCTCAGATTGGTTCTTCAGTCCGGGCCGGGGTATTCTGAAGGCTGGAAAGAAGGGCTGTTTCCATCAGCAACCCAGGCCCAGCCGAGTGGGTAGGGGGCTGTCCCCACTGGGCTCTGTTCTTGAGTCTCTCCTTGTACCTGTGGGGGGTGGGGCACGGCAATGGGGGCCCCGCAAATTTCAGAGGTCACCGCTCCAAACAGCATAGAAACCCAAGTGTTTCCAAAGCCGACCTCAGAGATAGACCCCTTCAATTTCCAAGTGTCATCTGAATGTTGCTTGTTTTCTGAAACAAATGTTTTGTTTTGGAATAGTTCTAGATTTGCAGAGGTTATACAGAGTTTCGGTGACCCTCACCCTGTCTCCCCCATCATCAACCTCCTATGTTCCCGCCGTACATTGTTTAAACTAAGAAAACAACGTTGGGACATTACTGCTAACGAAATGCCAGACTCTGGAAGTCACCCGTTTTTCCATTCGGGTTGTATTTCAGTGCTAGGATCCAGTCTTGGGTAGTACATTGTTCTTATTTACATACAAATTTGTTTCCTTTTTATTGCTTTTTTTATAGTTGCTAAAATGGGCTCGTACAGTATTTTTTTCCCCAGTCTTAATCTCATCTCCGTGTGTGGCATACAAATCCAGCTCGTTCCTCTCTAACACTGGACTAGTTAATAGATGAGATTTCTTCAAGTTAGCTCAGCAATGACTGAGGGGTGCCCATTGTGTGCACAGAGAGGCACACCAGAGGGCATCAGCCTGTCCCAAAAGGGTCTGTGTGCCCAGCCGTGAGCCGCCTGGCCCGTGGAAGCCCCTTGGCAAGTATTTACTGGGAGAGGGAATGACCAAGGAATGAACTGTCTTCTTCACAGGATGGAGGCTAGAGGTGGAGACTTTCTAACAGGGTCCTCCTCTCTCTGTGTCCTTTTTCTGTTTGGTCTTTTTTTGGAGAAGGGATCTAAACCGTGAAGCCTGGCCGTTTCCTTTCCAGCGCTCATGGACCGCATCTTGACCCTTCCAGGAAATAGCGGACGTAGAGAGGGGGTGGATGTGGCGGGGGCCTCCGGGTAGTAGATGCACTTCCTGGTTTCTGGTGTCGACGGAGGGGTTCAGCTCTCCTCCCTCCCTGCCCGAGTCTGAGCGCGGCCGTCTACATCTCTAGAGCCTGCTGTGGGTGCTTCTGACACGCATGGCCTTTGATCCACATCGTGGATGTCAGAGATAGACAGCTCGGGAGGCACCTTCGAGTGTTAACCCAACCATCGGAGAGCTTCATGTAGAGCGACGCCGTCCCCTAGAACTTTCTGTGATGCTAGAAGCACTCCGTGTTGCCCGGCCCACCGTGGTAGCCGCCTTTGACATGTGGCCGCGGAACCCTCGACATAAACGATCAAAGCGACCGAGAAACCAGTTTACCTTTTATTTTATTGTGATGACTTTTAATAACATAAAGAGACCCATGGCCCTGGCTGCCTTGGGCGTGCGGGTCTGGATCCGTCTCTGGCGGGACCCTGGGCTCACGGCTGAGATGCGGGAGACATCGCCTTCAGCCCCAGGAGCTCACAGGCTGCGTGAGACCTGCTGAGAGCTGGCACCCAGTGCCCTCCCAGAAGGCAGCTTGGGGTCCCTGGGAGTAAGCGGGCACACTCACCCCAGGAGGTCGGAGAAGGACTGGGCCACCAGCGAGGGCTTCCTTGAGAGCCTGGTACTAGGCTGGCTGGAAGGACAAGATGGAGGGAACAGCGCCTGCAGAGACCTGAGGCCGGGGAGAGCTGGAGCAGACTCACAGGAAGCGTTTGCAAAGAGCTTGGCCAGGGAGGAGACTCGTGAGGAAATGGTTGGCTCATGGAGGTCTCAGCATGTGGAGTTTAGGGGTTGGGGTTTTATCTAGAGATTCCTGCGGGTGTGTGTGAGGGAGAGAGAGAGAGAACATGAGAATTGTTTTAGGGAAACTCAAACCCGTGCCAGTGAGAAGGCTGGGTTCACCCTGAGGACAGTGAAAGGGGAGCCCCTGTGGGAATGCGGGGTGCCGCATGGAGGCAGGGCCCTGGGGCCTGGCCTGAGCATGGCTTCCCCGCCCCCTGGACACCTGGGGCCCCACGCTCTGCTTCCACCCTCACCACCGAACCTCCTGCAGGTTAAAAATCTCGGCGCTGTGTTCCGGCTGCAGCTGGGGGGGAAATGATTTCACAGCCTGCTGGCGTGGGGCCATTTCGTTTCTGCAGCAGTTTCCCCGTTGGAAGTTGTTAAAGGAAGTGGCGAGCGCCGGCTGGGATCAGTCCCAGGCGCGGGAGGTGGGTGCCGCGGAGGCCGGGAGTGCAGGCCTGGAGCCCCGAGCCCCGAGCCCCAGGGTCCCTGGAGGGTGCCCTTGCTGGTGGCGTTTGCCGACCCGAAGATGGAGGCCAGTCCGGTAAGGGGATTTTGTTGCGGCCCCCACTGGGCACGTTTCTCTTTCCTCCACTAACCTCGTGTTCCTGCGTTGGAGTCAGGCCTTCTCGGGGCTCCTGGATGCCTCAGTGGGTGAAGCGCCTGAGTCTTGATGTCATGATCTCACGGTTCGTGGTTTCGAGCCCCACGTTGGGCTGTGTGCACTGTCAACGCAGAGCCTGCTTGAGACAGTCTTTCCCTGTCTCTCTCTCTCTTTGTCCCTCCCCCACTCGCGCTGTCTCGCTCAGAACAAGCTTAAAAAAGAACATCTAAGTGTGGTCAGGCCTTCTCTTGGGGATGGGGAAGAAGGCTACTTGATGGTTGCCACCATTTTGGTTTCCCACTGGCCGGGGGAGGCTGTAGCTCCGTGTGGGCCCCGGCGGGTGGGCCGTAAGAAGCGGGAGGCTGTGTACGCTTAAACCAGAAAAGTGAGCTGGGTGTTTGGCTCCTGGGTTCAGCTTTAATCCGCGTAAGTCCTGTGGCCCTTCTGCCCGGCCTCTCCTCCTGTCCCTCTTCCCCACCCTCTCCTGTGGGAGCCAGGGTCCCCAGTGTTCCAGCAACCGCTTTGTGGCAGCTGGGACCGCCTCTGAATGCCGCACACACCCTCACTGGGCTGGGTGGAGGGACTGCCCCAGCGTGTGGGCCCAAGCGGCCTCCCTCGGCCTTGCTCCAGACGCTTCAAGGTCTCGGTACTGCCCAGCCCGCGTTACCCAGCCAGTCAGGACAAGAGCTGGGGTTGGGATGTGGAAGGGAGGCAGCATATCGTCCTGTGTGATCCTTATACTTGGGGGGGGAAGGGGGGCACCTCGATCCCTCTCTCATAGCTGAGCAAACTGAGATTCAGAGCAGTTGAGTGACCTGTCAGCGTCACACAGTGACCCGACTGATAGCTGGGTCATGATTCAAACTCTGGTCTCTGTGATTCCAAAGCCAGTCTTCCCTCCTTGACTGTTTCTTACGTAAAATAGCCCGGGCTGGGGTTGCCGTTTGTGGTTGTATGGTTGAATTGATCTCTTTCTCTTTCTCTCTCTCTCCCTCTTCCTTTCTCCCTCCCTCTATCCCTCCTCCTTTTCTTCCTCCTTTCCTTCTCTCTTTCCTTATTATCCATGCATTCCACATCCAGTGATCACTTTCCCATATTAATTACCGCTGGGGATTAATTGATGAACAAAATACAGTCTTCCCTGGGGGCGTATAGGTAGGTGGGATGTAAAGTCTACAGATAATCACCGTGGGAGCAGACTGATGGGCCCCAAGGGAAGACAGGCTGAGACAGGGCATGATCCAGAGCCGAGGGCCACCGTGTGCTTTTTCCTGTCCACCCAGCCATGGACTCAGTCGATGTATATTTATTTAGCTCCTATTATGTGCCGGGTCCCGTACTAGGTGCTACATGTGAGTTCCTGCCCTTGCTGAGCTTGCGTATATAGCCGTCTCTCCGCTTGATGACGTGATTTGTTTTCTGATCCTGAGCCGCAGTCCCCTCTTTTAAGCTTTGAGTGTGAAGTTGCCCCCGGTTGCTAGAAATCTGAAAAGATCAGAGCAGGACTGTTCTGGGCAGCCTCGTACTGGTCGTATCTGTGAAGGTGAGCCCATCTCCTCCAACCCTTGGATTGCAATTAGACTGAAAAAGCCACGCGGGCAGGCATCCAGCTCTGTGGTTCACTATGTGTCCCTGCTCCTGGGCCTGCCGGGGGTGGCCTTGTTGAATGAATGAATTCAGATCAGATCGTCCGGAGAGTTGTGGTCTGCTGGCCGAAGTGTCTCAGGAACTTTCTCCTGTGGGCTAGTTGAGGGGTGAACTGCAGGGGGCTCTTGGGGGAGGTGACTGGGGACTGCCGAGGTCCCCCTGAGGTCTGGGTTCCTGAGCTCCCTCTGGGTTCTTTGGTGACAGGCTGGCCTCGGCAAGGCTGTGTGCTTGTAGCCCCACCGTGAGATGACTTTGCCTCCAGGGCCACTCAGCTACAGGGCTGTCGGGGTGTGTTTGGGCTCTCCTCCTCCTACGGACTGGTCTCAAAGGCAAGATTGCTCCAGAGCAGACCTCGCCAGCCAGGTATCCTGGGGAAATTCTTGTGTCAACACCATGCTGTTTTCATTATTGTAAACAAAAATCTCTTCTCTTATTACTCTTCTTTTAAAAAAGTAATCAGCATCCATGTTTTGATGGCTCTATTCCCATCTATATGGTTTTGGGCAGGTAGCAAGATTGGAAATAGCCCTGAACCTGGTGTGGGGAGGCAGACAGAAGACACTTGCTAATGACCTAGTCCCTTACCTCTCAGCCCCTCAGTTTCCTTATCTGTCAATTCTCTAGCTAGATACTGAAAAGTCACTTGTGTTTCCTTTTATGTCCTTAATCTCCACTTTTGATTGGCTAGCAAAGCCTGCTGGCTCTGTTTCCAAATACATATCCCAAATCCACCCATGTCTCTTTTCGAACAGCACCCCCCCCCCCCCCACAGCCCGCTGACTGAGCCACTGCATGGACTTGTGCGCAGCACTGACATCACTCTCTGTATCTACTATTGTCCTCTCCTTTGTTCCATTTTTTATCAGCCAAGAGCGATTCTTCTTAAAACCCAAATCTGATCATCCTTCTTTTCGCAGCTTGCACCCAGCATGAAATCCAAGCCCCTTCACCATGACCTTCAAGGCTCTGAGGTATTTGGCATCTGCCTCCCTCTTCCACACTGTCTCCCGCCCCTCCCCGCTCTTCACCTTGTGTTAGAACATGTCCGGTTTCCTGTCATAGGCCAGGACCTTTGTATGTTCTGTTTCCTCTGCCTGGAAATTTCTATACTCTTAGGGCTAGCTCCTTTAGAAGTCCGTTCTTCAGACAGGCCACCCTGTCTAAAATTAGATGGCTCCCCTACCCACCACCTTATCTCCGCGTACTCATTCCTTTTTAGCATTTCCTCACAAATTTCAATTACTTTTTTAGTAATTTTTTTACATTTTTAAAATCTGTGTTTCCTACTAGAATATAAATTCCCTAAAGAAAACGACAACCTATTTTGTCTGCTGTTGTATTCTTAGCACAGAATAAAGTGCCTGGCACATGGGTGGTATCCAGTAGCTCTCCGTGGATGAGCTGGATGAAGGGGAGGGGGATGTAGATGCAGGAATTCTATGGGGCCAGGGCACGTAGTAAGTACTTATAAGTACAAGCTGTTATATTCTCCTACCACTGGTTACAGCTTTTCCATAGCAAGCCCCAGTCCTGAGTGGCTTAAACTAAAGACTTTTATCAGCTTCAGTGATAGAATTCGAGGGAAGTCTGGATGCACTTGCATGATGCTCTTAGGGTATAGTCCTCAGCCAGGTCCACTCCATGTGGCAGGCCTTTAAGGGCACTGTCAAGGCGGCTAAGCCTCGTTTTCTGTCAACACAGTAGTAGCGCTTGCCTATATAGAAGCGGTGCTTTGCCCCAGAGCTGTAGCTGGAAAATCCCAGGGAAGGCTCTGAATGGCCAGGCTTTGGTCACATGTTATATGCCTCAACCAATCACAGGGCCAAGAAGACGAAACGCCCCTATTGGTCCACACCGGTCATGGGCTCAGCCCTTTAGCAGCGAGCTGGAGAGTCTAAGGGTCTGAAGAGTCAGGGCCACTTGCACTTGGGAAATGGACTCCTGGGGGATGTCAGCCCTGCTGAGAGAAGAGGCATGAATAAACCCTGGCACTCCACGGACAGCAAGAACGGTCGCTACTGCCGCTATTACGATCCCCTCCCCACCATCTCCACCCTCACTGGGAGCTCTCCATGGGGCGGGGTCATTGGGCTCTCCCTGAGGGCCTCAGGGGGGACCAGTGCACCCCATTTGCATCAGTGAGCAGAACTCCTGTGACTTTGTGGGAGACAAAGGGCCCAGGGCTCAGAGAGGGTGCATACATAAGGCTTAGACTGGGATGGGGTGGGGGCAGCAGAGATCACATTTCTAGAATATAATCCATGAACCTGCCCCTAGTGTTTGCTTTTGAATAACATTTTTCATTTGCTTCACTATGAAAGTAATGCATATTTTAGTTAGAACATGTAGAAAAAGCAAAGGAAATAAGTTATTTGTAATCCTTCACAGAGCTAATGGTTGCTTCTCGGCTCTTTATGTTTTCTTCCCCTTAATATCCAGTAATTTACCGGGATGTACATTTTTAAAATGTGAAAAGCATAGAAATGAAAACAATAATACTACCCTTTCTGGATGTTGTACCCCATAATCGTACTCCTCTGAGGAAATGCTGTAAACATCTTGTGTTTCCTTCCAGTCAGCCTTCTTCGTTCATTGACTTTCCTTTTTTTTCTTTTTTCTTTTTCTAAAAAAAAATTTTTTTTGATGTTTGTTTATTTTTGAGAGAGAGACAGAGCGCAAGTCGGGGAGGAGCAGAGAGAGGGAGGGAGACACAGAATGTGAAGCAGGCTCTAGGCTCCGAGCTGTCAGCACAGAGCCCAAGGCGGGGCTCGAACTCATGAACTATGAGACCATGACCTGAGCCAAAGTCCGATGCTTAACTGCCTGAGCCACCCAGGCACCCCGTCTTTCTTCTTTTTTTAATGTAGCTTATTCATGAATTTATGTTATTTCCTTCCTTCCTTCCTTCCTTCCTTCCTTCCTTCCTTCCTTCCTTCCTTCCTTCCTTCCTTTCCTTCGAGAAAGAGTGCACACATGCATGTGAGCAAATGGGAGAGGCACAAGGAAAAAGAGATCATGTCCTGAACCAAAATCAAGACTGAGATGCCTAACTGACTAAACCACCCAGGCAGCCCAAAAAATTTATTTTTAAGTAGCCTCTTCATCCAACATGGGGCTTGAACCCACAACCCCAAGACCAAGAGGCACATGCTCTACCGACTGAGCCAGCCAGGTGCCCCTATGCTAGAATTCTTCAGTGAGTGTTCCCAGTAGCTTTACATAAAGGGTTTCATTCAATCCTCCCAATAACCTTATGAGATGACGTCTTAGTCCGTTTGGGTTGCAGTAACAAAAACAGCATGGAGTGGGTGACTTATAAACAGCAGAAATTTATCTTTCACAGTTCTGGAGGCTGGGAGGTCCAAGATCAAGGACCTGGCAGATTCAGTGTCTGGTGAGAAACCACTTTCTGGTTCATAGATGGCTGCCTCTGCTATGTCTTCACATGGTGGAAGGGCCCCCCCCCGCCCCCCGACCCTACCCCCAGGCTGCTCTCTGGGGTCTCTTTTTTATTTTTTATTTTATTTTTTATTATTATTTTTTTATTTTTTTTTAAAATTTTTTTCTTTTACAAATAGTTTATTGTCAAATTAGTTTCCACATAACACCCAGTGCTCATCCCCACAAGTGACCCCCTCCATGCCCACCCCTCCTCCCCCCCACATCCATCAGTCCTCAGTTTTTGTCAGCATTCAAGAGTCTCTCATGGTTTGCCTCTCTCCCTTTTCCCCACCATTTCCCCCTTCTTCTCCCCCTTGTTCCTCCGTCAAGTTCCTCCTAATCCTCCTATACGTGCAAACATATGATATTTGTCCTTCTCTGCCTGACTTATTTCACACAGCATAACACACTCAAGGTCCATCCATGTTGCTACACATGGCCAGATTTCATTGTTTCTCATTGCCATGTAGTATTCCATGGTATGGATAAACCACATCTTCTTGATCCATTCATCTGTTGATGGACACTTAGGCTCTTTCCATGTTTTAGCTATTGTGGAGAGTGCTGCTATGAACATTGGGGTCCATGTGCTCCTATGCATCAGCATTTCTGTATCGCTTGCGTAAATTCCTAACAGTGCTATTGCTGGGTCATAGGGGAGTTCTATGGTTAGTTTCCTGAGGAACCTCCACACTGTTTTCCAGAGGGGCTGTACCAGTTTACATTCCCACCGACAGTGTAGGAGGGTGCCCGTTTCTCCACATCCTCGCCAGCATCTAGAGTTCTCTGATTGGCTCATTTTAGCCACTCTGACTGGCGTGAGGTGGTATCTCAGTGTGGTTTTGATTTGTATTTCCCTGATGAGGAGTGATGCTGAGCATCGCTTCATGTGTCTGTTGGCCATCTGGATGTCCTCTTTGGAGAAGTGTCTATTCATGTCTTCTGTCCATTTCTTCACTGGGTTGTTTGTTTTTCGGGCGTGTAGTTTGGTGAGTTCCTTGTAGATTCTGGATATCAACCCTTTATCTGATATGTCATTTGCAACTATCTTTTCCCATTCCGTTGGTTGCCTATTAATTTTCTGGGTTGTTTCCTTGGCTGTGCAGAAGCTTTTAATCTTGATGAGGTCCCAACAGTTTATTTTTGCTCTTGATTCCCTTCTGGGGTCTCTTGTAAGGGCCACTAATCCCATCATGAGGGCTCCATCCTTTTAACCTAAGTGTCACTTACCTGAGGTCACCTAGATGGTACCTCGTGTGGCCAGGATTCCTATCCAGGGTATCTGGCTACACACACACACACACACACACACACACACACACACACACACACACCTTAAATTCTCAGAGATAGTACCTGGGTGACTCAGTCATGGGTTCACTGTCAGTGCTGAGCCTGCTTGGGATTTTCTCTCCCTACCCCCCCAACCCTTCCCCCGCTTGTGCATACACACACACACACACACACCTTAAATTCTCAGAGATAAGGGTACCTGGGTGACTCAGTCATGGGTTCACTGACAGTGCTGAGCCTGCTTGGGATTTTCTCTCCCCACCCCCCCAACCCTTCCCCCCACTTGCACTCTCTCTCTCAAAAATAAAGAGAAACTTGGGGCGCCTGGGTGGCTCAGTCAGTTGAGCCTCCGACTTTGGCTCAGGTCATGATCTCACGGTTCGTGGGTTCGAGCCCCACGTCAGGCTCTGTGCTGATAGCTTGGAGCCTGGAGCCTGCTTCGGATTCTGTGTCTCGCTCTCTCTCTGCCCCTCTCCCACTCATGCTGTGTTTCTCTCTGTCTCAATAATAAACAAACATTTAAAAAAATAAAAACTTAGAAAAAATTTTTTTAATGTTTATTTCTGAGAGAGAGAGAGAGAGGGCGAGCAAGCGAGCGCGGGAGCAAGTAGGGGAGGGGCAGAGACAGAGGGAGACACAGAATTCGAATCAGGCTCCAGGCTCTGAACTGTCAGCATAGAGCCCGACGTGGGGCTCGAACTCACAAACTGTGAGATCATAACCTGGGGTGAAGTCAGACACTTATAACCGACTGAGCCCCTCAGGTGCCCCAAGAAAAACTTTTTAAAAAATACATACATTCTCAGAGATAGAACCACGTATATATTCTGAAGTCTGCGAGGCCTGAGCATTCTTCCTTTCTGAAAATTCAAAGTGCCGTTTTCCAAATCTGACCACAAACGGTCCTTGCAGAAAAACTTAAAAATGAAAAAGTAGCTCCAAGAAGAAAACGCAATGCCTCCCCAGCTCTAGCAGCCACTGACAGCCAGGCCCTTACCTTCTTTTACTTTTTTTTTTTTTAATGTTTGTAAAGTTCATGGTTGTTGGTGTATCGCTCTAAAAGCTTTGACAGTTGAGCTGCAGTTTTAATGGTGGTCCTGTGTCCCACCTAGGGCTTCCGCTATGGTTCACAGGACTCTTCCTGTGCTTGTCCAAACCATCCAGCTCCAAATGTGTGAGAGCTCCGGGAAGGTTGGGGTGGGTAATTGGAATGCATGTGGGGGTGGGGGTTCCCCAGATGATTCACTGAAAGGAGGGAGGTGATCAAGCTCCCTGTTGACTCAGGTCAAACTCTTTGGAGGTAAGCAGCGTGGCAGGGAAAACCTCTCTGTCCGTGGCCTGATCCCCTGAGTGTCCTCGGTGCCTGAGTCCCCAGGCCCCTGCCCCGAGGCCCGCCGGAGCCTGTGTATGTCACGGCCAGCACCTGCTCCGGGAGGTATGTGCTGACTCCCTGGCTCCCGGGCGCAAACTATTTTTGGCTGCAGCGACTGTTTACTACAGTCATGAAAACAGAAACTCCTCTCCCTTCCTTGCCCTTCTTGGAGACGCCGCACAGGCGGCTGGGGCTACTGGGGACCCTGGGCTTGGACCCCTCACCATGCACTGCCTGTGGAGCTGCGTGCTGGGCGAGGTCGCCAGGGGCCCGGGGACCCCACCGCCACCTGTGGTCCTGCGAGAAGCGCGAAGCCTGGACCAGCCCAGGCTGGAGGGTTGCAAGGTATGCGCTGGGGTCTGGGACCAGGTGGCCCTTATGCAAGTCCCCGGGATGGGGACGTTTGTCTGGGCTCCAAGTCCTTGCCGTCTATAGAACGTGTCTGGAGAGATCTAGATTGTGATTTCCGCTTCACTGTGTTATTCGCTGACTTGCCTGGGGGAAAGTGGCTGTGGGACCCGTCAGGATCTTACCGAGAGAGATCTCCCCCGTCCTCCTAGCGAACGCACGGCTTTTGGCTCGTTCGTGCTTTTGGTTAGAACAGGATACAAGCTTGTTTTGAGCCTGCCCCTACTGCAGGGGGCTTATGAGACTGAAGTTGTGCAGGCAGCCCCAGCCCCGCCCGTCAGTGGCTCTGGTCACCCAGGCCAGCAAGGCTGTGAGTTGCTAACCTTGGTGTTCTGCGGACCAGGGTCCCATCGAGACTCCGGTGCTCGCTTGCTGTGTCCCAAGTGAGTGACTTCATCTCCCTGAGCCTCACTTTCCTCCAGGTGGCTGCGCCCAGGCCCCCTCACGAGCGGTGGCAGTACCAGTAGCTGTTACTTTTTTGACTAGACGGGGTGCAGCTGGCTGTGGAAAGAGGAAGTGCACAGAGCGGCTTGAGTAGGCATCAGCGTGCCTTAGGCCTGGGCAGATCTCAGGCCGCATCTCGGGACCTGGGTGTCGGGGTATAGCTGCTGGTGTGCTGCTATTGCTTCTTATTCTTAAGTTTATTTACTTCCTGAGAGATCAAGCAGGGGAGGGGTAGAGAGAGGGAGAGACAGAGAATCCCAAGCAGGCTCCACGCTGTCAGTGCGGAGCCCGATGCGGGGCTCAAACTCCCAGACTTGGGATCGTGACCTGAGCTGACATCCAGAACCGGATGCTTCACCAACCGAGTCCCCCAGGCACTCCTGCCGCTGCTTCTCCGAAAGAAGAAGAGTGTGCACGGTCATCAGTGGGTGCGGCGAGGGGTGGGCAAGACACGGGGCTGAGGATTCCTGCACACCTGCTTTCTTTTATGCCATCAGGACGGAAGGGACTTGCCAGCCCTCTGGATTCCATAGGGCTCTGGGCCCATGAGGCAAGCGCATGGCTTGGCATTCCTCAGGCTGATTCTCAGGGCAGACCTCAGGGTTGGCCTTACCCTTGGCTCACCTCTTAGAGCAGCTCCGAAAGTCCGCCAGGCATGGAACCTTTACATCAGGGTAAGGAAGGCCCATAATGAAAAGCAGTGAGCTCTCCCAGGGGCCCAGCGGAGCCTGGTGACGGACACTGGCAAGGGCGTTGGGGGGCCTGGGCCCCGGGCTTGGCGCTCTTGTCCAGGGGGACCCACGCAGGCCCCCTCTCCTCTGGGGTCCTCCGTTTTCTCCTCCATAAAATGAGAGTTGGACTAGACTGTCTCCAAGGTGACCTCCGCCCTTTGACCTTGGCAGAGAAAGGATGCGTCCTCTTCTCTCTTCTTAACCTCATGAGTCTCCATGAGCCCTTTTCATGCCCTTAGACCTTGGTAGCACCAGTGATGGCCTCCTTGGCTTGAGTGCCATCCCCTCCCCCACATTGGGCTCCAGGGGGTTCCCATACTTTGAGGCCCATTGTTGCTGTGGGGCAGGAGTCGTTTACAGGGTTTCCTTGTCTGGAAAACTACAGAGAAGGTGCTGCCTACCTCTGGGATCTCCTGAAAGATCTTGGTCTCCTGGTTGAATGCCTGTGAGGTAGCTGGGAAACAACGCGGCCCCTGTTCTGTGGCGGAGCAGCCTGGTTCTCAGGTCTCCGGCCTGGGCTCCCTTCCTATGCCCCCCCGCATTCCCCCACCCAGGCGCCCCGGCTGGTTTCCGTCAGCGCCTTTGCCCGTGGGAGAGCTGGGGTTTCCCGTGAAGAGATACACGTCACACCAGACCCCGCTCCGCAGTGCCCGCACCCCTTCCCCTCTCAGGCGCCCCCGTGGGGAGGGCACGTCCCCACGCCCCCCTCACTCGGCAGCCTCTCTTCACCCAGCCATGGGCCCGGCTCACATCCCCACCCACTGCCTGTCCTCCTGTCACCCACCTGCTCCCAGCCAGGCCAGCAGCTCTGGGGACGCTCTGTCCCCCCCTCCCCACCTGCCCTACTTGCGCAGGGGAGGGACTTTCCCGTTTGCCGGTTCCCCAGAAGTCAAGCCTGTCACCTGAGGGTTCGCGTAGCTCTTTGCTGGCAAACCCTCCCCCTGTCCCGCTCTGACCCCAGCCTTACCTTTGAACGTTCTCCCTCCTGTCTGATTGAGAATATTCCGCCTCTGACCTTGAGTTTCACTGTGGCGCCTGGTGGACAATAGGGTGTTTTTTCTTTTTTTCCACAATCACCCAGCATCCTGGGGGTAGAGGCCGCCCTCTGTAGGAGCCTGCCCCGTCTCCATTCTGGAAGTAGCGTGTGTTGAGGGGCGAGCCTGCATACCCGAAGCGTGTGTGTGTGTGTGTGTGTGTGTGTGTGTGTGTGTGTCTGTCTGTCTGTCTACTGCTGGACGTGTCTGGCTGTTTTCAGACAGCAACCAGGGGAAGCAGTTGGGGAAGTGTGTGTTAACGACACCGAGAAAGGTGCAAAATGCAGGTGGTGCAGATAGCAGGTGTGGCCTTCCTTGAAGCCTCCCCTCCCCTCTGTGTCCCTTTCTGCAGACCGTATGTTGGCAGGGTTGGGGTGTGGGGTGCCAGCCAGGGAGAAGACCTGTCAGCACTTAAGGAAGGAGGCTTAAGGAGATGGAGCCCAACAGTTGATGTGTGTTTGTTGAGTGGCTGAATGACCCACCGAACCAGGGGTTGACAAACTGTGCCTCGCGGACCAAGTCCAGCCCACTGCTGGCTTTCGTACGACCTTGTAAACGAAGAATGGTTTTCGCGGTTTCCCCTGATAGAAAAAAAAAAAGAGAGAGGACTGTTTGGTGACTTGACAGTTACATGGAATTCAGATCTCGGTGTCCGTATTGGGGTGTGGCCACACCCATTTGTTTACAGACTGTCAATGGCTGTCTTCGGGGCCTAATGGCCCAGCTGAGTCCTTCTGACATGGACAGTGGGGCCCGTGAAGCCGAAGACAGGTGATTCACTCTGGTCAGAAGAAGCTTGCCGGTCCCTGCACTGGGTGCCTCGGGGTTTGTAGGAGGAGGGATGGGGCCTGGGAGGCGCAAGACTGGAGGGTCGGGCCAGCGCCTGGGTGATGAGATGGTGGTGGCCGTGCTGACGGCAGATGCTACCTGAATCTGGAGCTCGGGTCCTGGGTGGAATTGGAAAGCGCCAGTTTCCTCCAGAGGGTACCAGGGCGATGGAGGGCTTTGAAAGGGCACGTGGGGAGGGGACCCTGGGGGGCCTCCTGTGTCCTTTGATCCCCGAAGCCAGAGCTGCCCCCAGCAGGCACAGGGGGGTAGGGCAGGGCGTGGAGCTGGGCAAACCAGATGCAACCTGTGATGCCAAGTAAACCCTGTCCTGGGCCAGGGAGCTCACTTTCTAAGAGCAAATAGGTGGGAACTGGTCGAGATGGCCTTGCCTCAGCCTTACTGATCCGGCTGTGTGGTCTTGGGCAAGTCACCTCCCCACTCTGAGCCTTATCTCCCATCTCAAGATGTTAGGAGGATTTCGATGCTGACCCCTGTAATTCCTCTGGCACCCAGGAGGTACATAATGAATGCTCCTCTCTTGCTTTGGTCCTTGACCTCATCCTCAGTTCCTCTCTTTGACCTGTATTCCTCCACTTCCACACCTTACCCCGTCACCACACCATCGTTCTGAGGCATTCAAGGCCAGACATACCAATATGTAGGCGAGAGACAGCCACTCCCCAAAGATTCCGCCCTCGTTCCCCACTCCGGGGTAGCCAGGGAAGTGGGCGCAGACCTCTCCTGGCACATCTGTGACCTCGGGCTAGGCTGGGATTGAGTCGAAGGAGTGTGCGACTCCTGAGAAGACAGGCAGGGGTCAGCCCCAGGACGCAGCTCTGCCCTACCTGCCCCTGCCTTCTGAACTGGGCCTTCTCAGACACTTTCTTCCCTGGGCCACATAAGGCCCTGTAGCCTGTCCTCCACAGCCCCCGCCCTGAGAAATTCTGATCTGCTTGGTCGAGGTGGAACATGGGCATCAGGATCCCCTTTAAAAGCCCCCTAGGTCATTCTAGGGTGCAGCCCATGTTGAAAGCCACTGATCTAATGCAGCCAAACCCACCCATCTTATAAATGATGAACCCAAACCCCAAGAGAAGGAAGAGGGACTGGTCTGGGGTTAGTGGATTCCACTGACCGAGTCTGGCCCTTTCTTCACTGTGCTGTCCAGCCTTCCAGAAAGCGTCTAACTTCTCCCAGGAGCGCTTATTTCTCATTTCCCAGCCCCGGGATAGGAGGAGGCTGGGCCCAGATCTGGTCCATTGACAAAGCCAGTGCCCTCCTCCCCCAGATTTCTTTGTGGCAAAACCCCAGAAGGCTGCCCGACCCAGGCCCTCGCTGCCTCAGCCCCACCTGTGCCTCCTGGAATTTCCAGCTCTTCGTTGCCCAAGTCTCACTGTCCCTATCCCTGGGCCCCAGCCGCGGGCAGAAAGCAGAGAGGAATGTGTGGCAGGCCGTGCCTTCCCAGCTGGAGGCACGTGGGCTCCCAGCCTGGGCTGCCGCAGAAACTTCCTTGCCCTTCTCCCTCCCTTTCACCGGTGGCCCCGCTGGCCGCAGAGGGGTGTGCAGGGCTCTGGGGGTCTACCTCTGGCCTCGCTGGTGTGTCCAGTCCCAGGGAGGGGTCTGTGGTGGAGGATCCCAGCCCTCCCGTGCCCACACACCAGACATCTGGGTTCCACAAATGGACCTGGAGAGCTCGCGGCACCGAGCACGCAGCCACTGACTTCACTGGCCCTTCCTGTGCCCTCGGACCAGAAGGTTAAATAGAAATACGAAGCCTGGGCTTGCTTCTTGGGCTGCCTTTAACCCAGGCCTTCGTTGGAATTCTGCCCTGCGCTGCCCCCCGCCCCCCAGCTTCTTGTACGTGGCCCCCCAAAAGGCGTTCATGCCCCTGGCATTTCCAGTCCTGACTGACCGGGGCGAGTGTAGACGGCTTTTGGTGTTGGCCAGCACAGGCTTCTAAGTATAGACCCCAGGCGGCCCGTGGCTGCGGGTCAGTCCCAGGTACCATCTGATACTCAGCCTGGCCTCTGACACTAGCTGCTACCGGCCGCCCAGGGGAGGGGACAGCTGCATGTGGCCCGGGCCGGGCATGCCTACCGCGCCAGAGAACCGAACCAGCCCGTGTAATTACCACGGACTGTGAGTGGCCTCAGCCCTCAGCCAACCCTGCCCTCCCATTATTCCCCAGAAGAAGAGCTTCACGTCACCTACTGTAGAACGTAAAATGCGACCTGAGGGAACAGGCAGAGGCAGGAAGCCAGGGTTTTCCGGAGCCGTCGCTCTGCCCTGAGTCCTCACTGCCGCACTTCTGTGCTCGCGTGCTGACCGGAGGCTGGCCGGAGCCAAGGCTTGACGTCCCGACAGTGCCTGGGCGACCATGGCTGCCCTTCTTGGTTTCTAGTTCATGTCCCCCCACATTTTTTTTAAGTTTATTTATTTGTGTAATCCCTTCACCCAACATGGGACTCGAACTCACAACCCCAAGATCAAGAGTCGCCTTCTCTTGCTACCGAGCCAGCCAGGCGCCCCTCCAGTTCCGTATTTTCTTCTTTAGACAGAAGCTGGGGCCAGGTGGGCAAGAGTTCTCCCCACAGCAGTACAGACTCTCAGCCCTCACCCCTGCTCCAGGGTATGGGCTCTCGCCTCTAGGCAGGTGGGAAGCCCTCCTGGGACCCTGGGGCCTCTGAGACCTGAGCAGCTTTGCCTTCCGGGTCGTTGGCGGGGACAGGAGTGCACCTGCCACAGTGGGCGAACCTGATTCCCTAATTCGCTTTCAGTGTAGAGATTGTCCAGAGAAGGGGTACGCGGTCTGGCAAAACTTCCTAACTCAGACTTGGCTGCGCCTGGCGCTGTGGGTGGGCACATCACATCCGCAGGGGAGGGCTGGGGGTGCAAGTTGCTTCGGGCCACTCTGGTGGCCTGCACTTGCGCTCACCCGGCCTGACTGTGGTCTAGTCGGAGTCCCAGTTGCGAGCCGGGGGGGTGCATTCTCTTTGTATACTGGTTCCGCGGGTTCCGGCCCGTCTGCCTCATGCACTTTCCCATCTTGACTGAGTGAACTTTAGGTCCG
Source organism: Proteles cristata cristata (assembly GCA_017311185.1). Classification (NCBI taxonomy): domain Eukaryota; kingdom Metazoa; phylum Chordata; class Mammalia; order Carnivora; family Hyaenidae; genus Proteles; species Proteles cristata. Next base: position 1,280,320 of record JAESUZ010005299.1, read on the forward strand.
AAGTCACTTGTAGGTGTCGAAAGGCTGGGGCACTCTGTTTTCGCGGTGAGGGTCCCAGAGCCGGGACAGACGCCTCACTGAGAAGGCCTGGCCACAGAGCTACGTTGCCAAGGGCATTGGCTGCTGCGCCGCCCACCCTCCCCCCGCCATGTGCCTACAGAAATAAAGCTTTAGAAGTTTCTGATCAGAACTTCAGGGGGCACCTGGGTGGCTCTGTCGGTTGAGCTTCCGGCTTCGGCCCAGGTCATGATTTTACGGTTTGTGAGTTCGAGCCTCCTGTCGGGCTCTATGCTGACAGCTCAGAGCCTAGAGCTTCCTTAGAATTCTGTGTCTCCCACTCTACCTACCCCTCCATGCTCATGCTTTGTCTCTCTCAATAATAAATAAAAACATTAAAAAAAATTAAAAATGCAAAAGAACTTCAGAAGACATCAGGTTCTTGGCATAAGGTCTCCTTGGTCTGCACCGTTTTGCATTCGTTGCCACCATGTAAAAATAAGTTTAAAATAGAACTCCAGGGACACCTGAGTGGCTCAGTCAGTTGAGCATCCGACTTCCGCTTAGGTTATGATCTCCTGGTCTGTGGGTTCGAGCCCCGCGTCGGGCTCTGTGCTGACAGCTCAGAGCCTGGAGGCTGCCTCGGAGTCTGGGTCTCCCTCTCTCTCTGCCCCTCCCCTGCTCGTGCTCTGTCTGTCTCTGTCTCTCTCTTTCTCTCTCAAAATAATAGACAGTGGGTTTCCAATTAACCTGGACCCTGCTACTGTCGGATTTCTTATTGTCCAGTAAAGAAGAGAAGTGTTTCTCCTACTTCTGTCTCTGTTAAAAGATAGATCAAGAGGGCCACATCCCCACTGGTCTCATTTCTTCCCGAGCCCTGGTCCTGAGGCCTGCGAATTTGAGACCCTTACTTTACCAGGTGACTTGCTGACTGGTGGCTAGCGTCACTAACTGCAGCTTTTAGGTAGGGGGACGTGGTCCCCCTCTCCAGCTCAGTGATCCAGCCCTGCAAGGAGGAGGGGTTAGGCGATGAAGTTTTGGGTTGAGGGTGGGGTGGTCAGGAGCCAGCGGCCAAGAAAGAATGCTTAAAGACATCTTTGGTGCAAAAAGATGATTTTATTAAAGCACGGGGACAGGACCCGTGGGCAGGGGGAGCTGCGCTGGGGTCCTGAGGGTTAACTCGTTATATACCCTCAGGTTGGGAGGGATCAGGGATAGAGTAAGTCTCTAAGGAATTTTGGAAGCAAGGTTTCTGGGACCCTAAGGGGCTAGCGGTTGCTAGGGAAATGCCATTTATTACCGTTCAATAAAACCCCAGTCATGAGACCCTTCAGACGCATATGGGGGTCGGGTGGGAGTATAAGCCGGGAGCATGCCTGCCAGCATAGATCTTGGGGCAGTTGAGATAAAGGAAGTAGACTTACAGGATCCTCATCCTCGAGGTTGGGACCATGTTAAGCTAAGGTTCTCTTTTGCCCCCAGCAAAGTGTTATCATCGAGGCAGCTGAGCTTCTAGACGGAGGTCACTCTGCTGGCTTCAAGGACTAGTCAGTGAGCTGTAGGCAGTAAGGGAATTTAGTTTTCATTTGCCTTAGTTTCCCACATCACCATGGCAAGCACTTAACTCCTTTCCTTTGTTCTTGGGTAGCCAGCAGTATCCAAGGAACATTCCACCTGGTGTGCGTGTGTGTGGGTGCACGGGCGTGCGTGCGCGCGTGTGCCAGCCTGTATTCTGCCCTCAGCTTGCCCCACGCTCCCTCATCATTAAGGGGAATGGAAGGAGCACTCAGAAACGGTGACGCCAATGGTATACTGGCATTCTCATTTCATGGAAGGATGTGCACAGTTCACACCCCCGGAAAGCCATGCTTGACCTGGTGATGAAGTTTTGGGGTGCTGCGGGGTTTGTGGGGTGCAGAGCCAGTGGCCAAGAAAGGATTTTTGAAGACCTCTTTGGTGCAAAAAGGTGATTTTATCAAAGCTCAGGGACAGGACCCGAGGGGAGGAAGATCTGAGGCCGGGGTGGTGAAGAGTGGCTCCTTCTACTGTGAAGTTGCGGGAGGTAGCAAAAGGGAGATTTCCGGAGGGACCTTCCTATGCCAGAGAGGACTCCTAAGATACGGGACGCCTCGCTATTGTCCGGCTAAGGTTGTTTCCCTTCTAGCAAGGTATTAACAGGACGGTAGGAGGCTCCTGGAGAAATGGTGGAGCTGTATTTGCCTCAAGCGTTTGTCAGTGGGCTGCAGGTTATGGGCAGATTTAATTTTCCCTGCCATTTCCTTCTTGCCTTTGTTCCCCACTTCACTGCCATGGAGGGGTGATGTTGGGGCTCTGGGAAACTGAGCCTACAGACTTCTGGAGATGAGGCTATTGATAAGATTGCCTTTTTCTTGTAATTTACTAAGATATTTGCAAACTGATGGAGACTCATTCCTGCGTGACTGTGATCTCTATCAGTTAGCCATTTGTTGCCTTTCCTTCCCTTTGCCTTTGGGCAGCCAGGAGTGTCTGGGGACTATCACATATGTCCCACCTTGGGGGGGCAGGGTGTGTGTGTGTGTGTGTGTGTGTGTGTGTGTGTGTGTGTGTGCTAGCTTGTGTTTTGCCCTCAGCCTGTCTCATGCTCCCTCATCACTGAGAGAGGGAGGGGCAGCTCCAATTTACGTTTTTAATTAAAAAAATTTTTTTTATGTTTATTTTTTGAGAGTGAGAGAAAGACCGAGTGCGATCGGGGGAGGGGCAGAGAGAGAGAGAGGGAGACACAGAATGCAAAGCAGGCTCCAGGCTCCCAGCTGTCAGCACAGAGCCCAACACGGGACTCGAACTCACCAACCCCAACCTCAACATCATGACCTGAGCCGAAGTCAGACAACTCGACTGACTGAGCTGCCCTGGGGCAGCTCCAATTTAAGTGCGACCTTGGACACACTCATCTGTCCCAGTGCCCCAACCCTCACTTTTTCTTTTTTGTTAAGGGAATGGATTTGAACATATTCTTTATCTTTTTATAGGGGGTTGCTTCACTTGGTAAAGATCAGAGAATTTCCGGGGCGCCTGGGTGGCTTAGTCGGTTAAGCGTCCAACTTTCGCTAAGGTCATGATCTCGCGGTTCGTGGGTTCGAGCCCCGCGTCGGGCTCTGTGCTGACTGCCAGCTCAGAGCCTGGAGCCTGTTTCAGTCTGTGACTCCCTCTCTCTCTGACCCTCCCCTGCTCACGCTGTCTCTCTCTCTCCTAGATATAAATAAAACATTAAAAAATTAAAAAAAAAAAAGAACAGAGAATTTCCATTTCACCGTGTGGTTGGTTGGTTTTTTCCGAAACCAGGTAGAAATTAATTCCTTTAATTTACTTCGAAAAAAATTATTACCACTCCTCCCCCCACCCTCGCTGCCAAGGTAGTCGCTGCCTCCCAAGGCCATGCCAGGTCTATCTAGGAGTGAAAGCAGGGAAGAACCATCTAGGGCTCCTTCTAGTCGGCCGGTCCTCGGTCTCTGAGGCTCAGTACAGGTACGCTTGACAGCATGCGCGTGCTGATGTGTTCAGACTCCGGATCCTGTACAGAGCGCTGGTGGTGCCGTACTGGTAGATGGTCGGTAGTAATACATGTGCTTACCATGTCTGAGAGCTGGGAACTTGGTGCGGGTGGAGAGGAGCGGCGTAGAAAGACAGGCAGAAAGGGATGAAGAAAGTCGTCATTCGCAGTACAGTTAGACTTGGGATTGGGTTTCTAGGCCTGTTTAGGAATCCCACTTGTGGAGACCTGCTGAGTCATCATGGCCTTGGGAAGAGGCACGTTTGGTGAGAGCCAAGGACACTCCAGGGAAAGGCCTTGCGGCGTTTTGCGCAGTCCTGTAAATGTCAGCGTCACTTCCCTTCGTTCGGGACCATATTGCCAAATTGCTTTTCGGGGTGAAATGAGGGGAAAAGTTGTCCGAACTGCATTTTGTTGAGTGTCCCTGAGGCCAGAAGAGGGAGACACATCGATCGGACCATAGCTGCTCCCCACTCCCCAGGGGCCTTTATCTCCCCAGCCTCCTGTCTGTGCTGTTCTTATCGGCAGTTTCCTGTGAGGCTCTAGTTTTGTCATCTCGAAGGATTCCTGGCCACCAAGGGTTTGCCCAGCCAATGATGAGCCTTTTGGTGCTTTTTTTGTGTGTGTCTGTTTTTCTAAATTTTGATGTGAATCATTCTAAACAGCTGTCAATCAGAGGCTTGTCCACAGCCGTGGAGATTGAAGGATATACAGACAAGACACAAAAGTGGGGGAGGGGATATGGCCAGACCCCAGGCATCAGCTGTGGGCAACCCCCCCGCCCCCCCCCGGCATTACAAAGCTCCCAAACCATCGCTTTAATGACTCACAGCCCGTATCTTTATCTGGTTCAGTTTCGACATCTGAGTCTAAGATTTACAGCGGCATGAATTGACAATAGCCTTACTCTTTCGTTGTTGTTGTTTTTTAAGTTTATTTATTTTGAGAGAGAGAGAGAGAGAGAGAATCCCAAGCAGGCTCCACACTGTCAGTACGAAGCCTGACCCGGGGCTCAATCTCACAGTTCGTAAGCCATGAGACCTGAGCCGAAATCAAAAGTTGGATGCTTAACCCACTGAGCCACCCAGGTGCCCCAATAATCATTACTCTTTAAAGAAATTTTTTGTAATGTCTCTTTTTGAGAGACAGAGACAGAGCATGAGGGGGGAGGGACAGAGAGAGAGGGAGACACAGAATCTGAAGCAGCCTCCAGGCTCTGAGCTGTCCGCACAGAACCCGATGCGGGGCTTGAACCCGCGAACTGTGAGATCATGACCTGAGCCGAAGTTGGACGCTTAATCGACTGAGCCACCCAGGCGCCCCAACCGTTATTCTTTTAAAAGAAAATTATACAACGTGCCAAGATCAATGATCATCATCTTAGATTCTCAAGAACTGCAGGTTTTCTATGAATCATTTGATGTGGGGTGTCTGGCCTTCTCTGATGTAGAAAAATCTGGAAAATATAGAAAGGGGCCGAAGAAGAAGAAGAAAACACAACCACTGACCTCCCCACCCCTCACCCCGTCCGGTAGCTCTTTGAGTTTTCTCTGTGCTAGGCCATTGCAATGACTTGTTTTTGTGTGAGTCACCTGTGAGCCACTTGAGGCCAGAGGTCTGTCCCAGCCTTCGGTGTGTCTGCTCCCGGCTTGGTATCACATATGGCTCGAAGCAATCACTGCTGGAGGGGTTTCCTTCCTCCCCGATGCAAGGGCACAAACTTTGAAGTCCGGCCTTGATTCAAATAGTCACTCTCTGTATTGGTTTTCTGTGGCCGCATAGCGATTAATCACAAGCAACCCCCGTTGATTAGCTCACCATTGTGTAGGACGGAGACTGTATGGCCACGTTTGGTGGGCTCAGCTAGCTTCCCTGCAGGGGGTCACCGGGCCGGAAAAAATGCACGTGTCAGCAAGGCTGGCCTCTTACCTAGAAGCTTTAGTAAGAAGCCACGTGCACGTGCATTCAGCTTGCTGGCAGAAGCCGCTTCCTTACGACTGTAGGTCTGAGGCTCCCTTTTCCTTGCTGGTCAGCCCGGGGCTACTCTCTGTCCCAGAGGCCTCCTGCGTCCCTTCTCTCCTGGCCGTCCGTCATCCCAAGTCATGGAGCCCTTTTCACACCTGAGCCTGCCCCTTCCTTCTCCGTCACCTTGAACCCTGGAAAGTTTTTGACTGAGAAATGAGGCGAGGGCAGTAAGCGCCTACACTGTGCCTGGCGAGGCTTAAATTCTTTTCCATCCTTCTCTTGGTGAGCTGATTTCATTTGAAACCTGTCTTTTCTGATTCAGATACAGCAGAATTGTAAAGGGCCTTTGTCGTTATCTGAAGTTCTTATCATTCTACGAAGTTGTCATGATTCATCATTTTTCTGTGCAGGGGAATCCGAAGAAACGGGCGGGCACCATGCCCTGGTCGTAGCTTTTCTGGGGGGGGTTTCCTTCCTCCCCCGACCCTGGCCCTGAAGCTTTGGCACGTCTACCTCAGCTGCTGTCTCTGGGAGCCCTGGGGGTGGGGGGGAGAGCCGGCCGCCTGTGTCCTCTGACCAGCAGAGGCTTCTGGGAGGCTGACCCGCCAGCACCTGTCCCCTGCCACTCAGCAGGGGAGCCCAGCCCTGGCCACGGGGAGGGTGAGGAGGGCGCCAGGGCCGGCCTGGCTGCTCACCGGCTCTCTGCCGGTCTTTTCTGTGCTTCCTCAGGAGATCCTCAGCGAGCTCACGCTGGATGCCCTGCTGGACATGAACGAGGTCAAGGTGAAGGAGACGCTGCGGCGCTGCGGGGCCAACGCCGAGGAGTGTGGCCGCCTGCACTACGCCCTCGCCTGCCTGCGGAAAGTGACCGGTCTGGGTAGGTAGGACTGGCCCTCTCAGCTGCGGCCGGCCCCGTCGGCTCCCCGTTCCTCCGCCTGGGCTGGAGCACCGGCCTTCCCTCCCTGGGCCTGTCCTGGCTCCCCAGGGCCCCTGCCTTTGCGGAGGCCAGGGATGGGGGTGGGGCAGGCGTGGTCCAGAGTTTTCAGGCAGCTTGGAAAGGCCAGAGAGCGTGCTATTGGCCTGACCTGAGATAGAGGGTGTGCGTTACGGGTCAGGCTAGTGTGAACCCAGGGAGGCCTTTGCACCTCGTTAGGGACCCCGCCCTGGTCCCCTGGGTGGGCCCCATGCGCTTTCTCCTCTTTTGTGCATGTCTGTTGGGCTCTGAGCCCTCCAGTGGCCCCCTGGACTCCAGCCCCCTCGGCGCCCTCACCCCCCAGCCTGCCCCCTACCCTGTCCTGTCCCCATTGGCTGCTGAGCTCTCTGTCCCGAAGGCACAAGCATGCTGAGAGAACTCGCATGGCGTTTCATCTGGGAGTGTGTACAAAGTGTGTAATCCCAGTGTTACAAGGAGTTACTTGAGAATTATTTGCAGGCTTTCTAATCTTGCCTTGGAAACAGCCTCAAATGCTGTGACTTAACATTCCCACTATGTCACCGACACGAACGAGGCTTCAAAGGGAGCCCAATGAATGGACTTAGCCCCGTTTTTAATTATCTGAGCCACCTGTCTTATTTCTGGCTGCCTGAGGCTCAAGGAAGGTACCGAGGTTCATAGTCGGCTTGATCCCCCCCCCCCTCCCCTAGGGGGACTGGGCTTGATTTCGTCTTGGCCCCTTATCCCAAGTCCTCCTCTGCGACAGAGCCTAGCTGGGGAGCCCCACTCAGTTCAGAAGACCTTCACGCCTGGGCCTCACAGCAGGTGCCAAAGAATAACCATGAAAGAGAGACGTAGTCTGTCTTCATGTCCCACAGTTCACAGAGGGCACTGAGCCCAGAGAGGGCAAGGGCTGAGCCAAGGACACGCAGCAGTCGGCGTGCAGGGCTGTTTCCACATTGTGGAAATTTACAACTTGCCTCCCAAGCTGGGACCGTGGGGGGACTCGTCCACCTTCCGTCCTTGTGCCTGAATTGTAAAGAATTATGGAGGCACCCCTGTCCAGAGGGGTTGTGACCCATTTATATTAGGAAGGTTCCTGCCTGCCCGTCCTGGGTGCCAAGATAGGGAAACCACTAACTCATTAAGCATGAGTTTATTAAGCCAGGCAGGCACTTGGCACGTACTTGGCACTGCACCCTTCTCCGTGGTGCCAGTACGTGTCTATCGTAGCTAGACCGTCGGACGCATTGAGTGAATTGTCCACGGTCCCACAGCTGGCACGCACCTGGGCTGGGCTTTGAACTCAGGTTTCTAATTCAGAGGGTGCTTTTTCAACCATGTCCCCGAGGAGGCCTTTGGGGAGGAGAGGGTCCCTTCTGTGTCCTTTTCATCTGGTCTCAGCGTGCGGTACCCCGATGTCCCCAAGAGGGTCCTGGCCACACCCCGCCCAGTGGGTCTGCCCCCAGTGGTGTCCGTACCTGAAGGGCACCTGTGGTCAGAGTCTTGATGACACCTAGAACATCATGATGGTGCCCAGCTGACTGAGCCCAGCACTCTTATAATCCGGGGGACCTTAGTCTGTTTCTTAATGAACCCCACTGGGCCTCAGTTTCCTCATCTGTACAGTGGAGGTAATAACATTCGCTCATAGTGTCGTGATGAGGAACTGAGTTAAGGTCAAGCACTTAGACCAGAGCCTGGGATATACTAGTGTCCTTTTCGGTATTAGGCCAGAGGAGTCCGAGAAAACATTGAAGCCACTTGCCTTGCGGTCATTGAGACTTTCTTTCACCCAAGAAAGTTGGGTGAAGGATGGTTCTCTGTGCCCGCGGCCAGTGAGCTGGGGAGATCGTTCCTGCCAGTGCTGCCTGCCCTTCATCCGAAGCGCATGCCACTAGTCACACCCGGGTTCTCCCTACTGAGTGACTCGGAGGTCCTTTTCAAGAGCCACTGCAGGTTTACTGGTGTTGGGATGCTATTGAGACCCAGTGGCCAGCCCTGAGCTGGCTCAAAGCAGTGGTGATTAAAAATGAGCAAGTTAGGGCCGCCTGGACGGCTCAGTCAGTTGAGCGTCCAACTCTTGATTTTGGCTCAGGCCATGATCCCAGGGTCACGGGATCAAGCCCTATGTCCGGCTTGTTTCCCTGGGCGGCAGCCTTGGCCCTTCTTTCGGCCCATCGGTGACAGACACGCCAGCGCCTCCTGTAGGCCGCTGTATACATTACAGTGTTGGTCGTGGCTGCCTGACCTCGGCCGCGTGTGTGGCCTCTCTGGATCCCCGTGGCCTCGTGCGCTGGGGAGGCTGCGGGAGTCGGGGTACAAAGCACAGAGTAGGATACCTCCAGTGCGGAAGTTCATTTTGCCTTGAGTCAAAATCTGCCTTCCCGAACTTTCCACTCACTGGTGAGACGAGGGAGGGGTCTTTTCCTTTCCCCACAGCAGGGTCTCTGTAGATGGGCTCCTACAGAGCCCTGCCCCCGACCCTTCGGAGTCTCTTCATCCCCCGTAAGCGCAAACCTCAAGTCCTTAGCAAGACCTCCAAGACCCCTCCTGAGCTGGGGCTGACCCTCCGACTTCATTTCTGCCTCTCCCTGCTTGTCCTCAGCTCTCAAGGCACGGGAAACTCTGTAGAAGGGGCTGTGTGTTTCCTGCCTTTGCATGCGCCGTTCCCTCTGCCCGGTACACCTGCTTCACCGTCTTCTCTAGCTGCCTCAGCCCAGGTGCCACCTCCTCCAGGAAGCCCTCCGGGCTGTTTAGGGTCCTCCTCATAGCTCCTCAGTGCCCAGACATCTCTGTCTCAGCACACTGCTCTCTCCCTCTTTGGACTCTTCAAGCACTGTGGATGTCTTTTTCATGCCTTGATGCCCAGCGTCCAGCATGTGCTTGAACGAACAGACAGACTGTGCGTCTGAGCTGGAATTGCACAGAGCCCCAGGGTCTCCGGATTCAACTAAAAGACCACCTCTCAGAAAGAAGTGGCTATTAACCCTGTCCTAATTGGATCTCTTTCCTAGCAAATTCCCAGGGAAGATAACTATCGAACGTTGGGATACTCTGTTCCTGATGTTTGAATTTTCTTTAAAAAAAAAAAAAAAATTTTTTTTTAATGTTTATTCTTTTATTTTTGAGAGAGAGAGAGAGACAAAGCATGAGTGGGGGAGGGGCAGAGGGAAAGGGAGACACAGAATCTGAAGCAGGCTCCAGGCTCTGAGCTGTCAGCACAGAGCCCGATGTGGGGTTCGAACCCACAGACCGTGAAATCATGACCTGAGCTGAAGTCGGACGCTTAACCGATGGAGCCACCCGCATGCCCTGAATGTTCCTGACATGGAGTTGTCCCCTTCACACATCCTGGCTTCTGCTTCCTGACTCTTAAAGATCAGTCACCACTTCCCTTTCTGAGGTCACCCATTTTTGGGTTGAGTGTTCACCCCAGACTAGCGCCCTTCTCGCTCTGGGCCTCATTTCCCCTCTGTAAAATGGGGACAGTGACATCTGTGCTGGTGCCCCTCAGTCACAGATAACCTGGGCGATGACGTGTGTGCACAAGAAGGCCTTGATGAAGGCCGGTAGCCGCAGCCCCCTGCTAAGGCACTGTGCAGGCTTGGACAAGGTGTTACCCTCTCTGGGCCCTGGCCACCTCCCCTGTAGATCTCTCTGGCTCCAGTCATCTGTGACGCGACTTCTTGACCCACAGGAGGGGAGCACAAAGACGACTCAGGCTGGAGCGCATCGGACGCCCGGCGGGAGAGTGGCTCAGGGCCTTCGGACACCCTCTCGCAAGCCGGGCCGCCCTGGCCCCCAGGGAGCACCCAGCTGGGCAGGCCAGGCAGCAGCGCCCAGGGCCCGCGCTCCGTCTCTGTGTCAGCCCTGCCTGCCTCGGACTCCCCGGCCCCCAGCGAGGGCCCTGCAGACACCTGCCTCCCCCTGCACGCCAGCGGCCGGCTGACCCCCCGCGCCCTGCACAGCTTTATCACCCCGCCGACCACGCCGCAGCTGCGGAGGCACACAAAGCTGAAGCCTCCGCGGACGCCGCCCCCGCCCAGCCGCAAGGTCTTCCAGCTGCTGCCCAGCTTCCCCACGCTCACCCGTAGCAAGTCCCATGAGTCTCAGCTGGGGAACCGCATCGATGAGGTCTCCCCGATGAGGTGAGTGCTCCTGCCAGGCTGGTGCTCAGTTTCCCGGGTCTCTCTCTCTCTCTCTCTCTCTCTCTCTCTCTCTCTCTCTCACACACACACACACACACACACACACCTTGTATCAGTCAGGATCGACCAGGTTATGCTGTACTAACAAACAGGTCACACACACACACACACACACACCCCTTGTATCAGTCAGGATCGACCAGGTTATGCTGTACTAACAAACAGGTCCTAGCTCTGTGGATCTTAAAACAACAAAGATTTCTTTCTTGCTTGTGCTACCAGTCCATCATGGGTCAGCCTTACTTTAGGTCCCAGGCTGATAGAGCAGCCACTTTCTGGGACACTGTCTGGAACATTCCACCAGGGCAGAAGAAGAAAGAATTTTACACATTAAATGCTAGTCATTAAATGCTCTTTTCCTACAAGCTCCACTCACCATTCATGACCCTGCTCAAACAAAGGAACCAAGAAAGGTCATTTTCCCGTATGCCCAGGTGGAGAGAAATAGAATGTCCGGCTGAAATCGCTAATGATTATTGGATACCATGTACTCTGTTCTATAACCTATTTTTTTAAATGTTTTTTTAATTTATTTCTAGGAGAGAGAGAGAGACAGCGTGAGCAGGGGAGGGTCAGAGAGAGGGGGAGTCACAGACTGAAACAGGCTCCAGGCTCTGAGCTGGCAGTTAGCACAGAGCCCGACGCGGGGCTCGAACCCACGAACCGCGAGATCATGACCTAAGCAAAAGTCGGACGCTTAACTGACTAAGCCACCCAGGCGCCCCTCTATAACCTATTTTTTAACTTACCTTGTTCTCTCTGAGAACGTCATGTCCCTACATCTTAACATACTTGACTCTTTCTGTAGAAAATTTTCTTAATCTATATACTTAAATAGGTACTAAGCATCCCATGGTCTGAGATGCAGAAGCTTTGTAGCTCATGTAGTTTGTCATTGTAGGGTAGATGGTGTGACGTTACCTGCGCCATTTTCCCTCAGTCACCCCCACTGCCCTTTCAGAGCTAACCAGGTTATCAGCTTTGTATATACCTATAATTATTCAAACTACCTCATCTTTTTAACTTTTCATATTGTTCCATTGTATCGTTTAACTCTTCCCCTCCGAAAGGACGACCTTCAGGTCACTGTCAGTTTTCATATTACAAAAACCGCCATTGTCGGGCTACCCTTGTGGGTGGGCGGAGCAGAGGGGAAGGACGGAGCTTTCTCTGGGGGTGGAACTTTCCTACCTTCCTGTACCTCTGAGGGCTGGCAACCGGGCTTTTCTCCTGACGTGTACTCTCCTTTTCTGGTCTTGGGTGGACTTGCTTCCTCTGTCCCAGTGAACGCTGTCTTGGGTCGCTTATGGGATGAGCCCTGGACATCTCTGATGGTTTTGAGTATGTCACCCAAGGCGGGAAGTGCATGCTGTTACCCACCTAGGCACCCCCAGTCAGCCTGTCCTGGTGGGGCCTGGTCCCCCGCTCGCTCCCCAGAAGGGACTTCTGGACCCCTTCTGGATCCTCTTCTCCAGAGAGGAGTATGAGTATGAGTACCGTGTGGTACTCACAGACGTGGGTCACCACAGGGCATCTCAGTAGGTAAACCGAGTGCATCTGTTTTTCTCAGTTTCCCCTGAGAGGAGCGTCAGGAGTGCTCTGGGCACATAATAGAGCCTCAGGCAGATGACACCACTCAGGTCCCATAGCTGGTAATCTGGGTGTCAACCCTGGGGCTCTGAGTCGAGTCCACACAGAGCCACCAGAACTAGCCCTGATGTGGACACGGAGCACACCGGACAGTGCCACGTGGCTGGAGGCTTAGACGAGCCGATGGATGAGCGCACCCAGCGTGGCAGCAGGGGAATTGCTTCCGTGCCCACGGGGAGGCCCAGAGAGGGCACTTCTGGCCCTTCCCGTCGAGCAGCCGTCCCCATAGTCACGCAGCCTGCCTGGGCCCGTGCCTCCGGGGCTCAGTGTCCTCACCTGAGCCCATGCCGGCTCCCTCCTGGGAAGTGATGTTCTGGGGACACAGTGAGCCAGCATGGTGACGTCATCCCACTTTCTCTCTTTTTTTGTCTCCTGCAGGTTTGGTAAGAGTGATTCATTTTCGTCCCCTCTGCCACCCGGGAGTCGTGTCTGTCCTGCTGTCCCCGTCAGGTGTCCTGCTCACCCTCTGTCAGTCCAGGGGGCCTTTCTGCCATCCAGAAGTGGAGGTGCCAGGAGCCACCCGCAGGAAGTAGCTCGAGGCCAGGGGGCCTTAGGATGACGCGAGGCGGCCTTAGCCCAGCCAGGAGCCGCTCTCTGCGAAGCAGGGACCTTGACATTGCCATGAGCCATGGGCGGTCCCTCCGCAGGCCATGTCAGCACCCTGCCATCCCCACAGGTGACCTCTGGCAGGGAGCCGTGTCTGCTGGGCCACTGCGGTAGGGACACGCCATCTGTCCGCTGATGTCCGGGGTCTTCAGGGAGGAATAGCCCGGCAGGAGTGTGGCCTGGCTCCGAATGCAGCCCCGAGAGATGGGGGCGGGGGGAGTGTGAACGGGAATGCCCCTCGGCGGGGGGAACGGAGAAGCCCAGGCAGCCCCAGATCCCTTTCCCCGCCCCTCCACCTCCCGGGTGGGAGCCAGTGCTTGCACGTGTGGGGCGCCTCTCCTGAGCCAGAGCCGAGATGAAGCTGGCGAGTCCACCGGGGAGGCATAGGGTGAGGGAAGAGGGAGGCCTCTACCCCAGGGCACCGCACAGACTTCAGGGCCCTTCCCGGAGCCTCGGAGGAGACCCCAGCCCCTGCATCCCTAACGGTGTCCTGTCCTCCTCCCGGCTGGGCTGCCGTAGTAATGCAGGCACCCGGGCAGGGAGACTGCGCGCCCAGCTCACCGGGAGCAGAACAGGGTCCTTGGGGTGCATGTCGTCTGGGTCTAGGGCGGCCGACGCCTCGCTCCTGTGCTGTCCCCGCTCCCTCCTATCCTGTGGCTGCAACGCGTTGCGAGTCAGTCATAGGCCGTGTTCAAACACACATGGTGGAAATCGCGTTTTTCCGTGGTCTGTTTCTTTCTACCTATTAGACCCATGAGCTTTGATGGCCTTGGCTGTTCACAGTGAAGGCAGGGGAGAGGACTGGGGTCCCAGAAGGGAGTTGGGACAAGTCACCCCCAGGGCAGATGTGCCAGAGACAGCCACGGGGGGTGTGCTGGTGGGTTCCTGAATCGTCAGGGAATGACGAAGGGCCTTTTTGGTGGGGGAGGAGGAGTCAGGGCCCCCGCATGCCCTGCTCTGTGTGCTCGGTGTGCGGTACTTGTGTTAAGTGAGCCAGCACTTAATGAGCACCAGGTGTGTCCCAGGCCAGCGGGTGGGGACGGGGGTGCAGGGACGTGGCTGACTCTGAGGACAAGAGGCAGCCAGAGATCCCTCCAGCGCCGTGTTCCCGACCTTTCTGGGGTATGGTTCCTTTTGATAACTGGATAATAGTTTAGGCCCTCTTTCTAGGGAGAAGCCCACCACGTTCGGAGGATTCCCAGAGTCCCTGAAGCCCGCCCATGGTCTCTTTGAGAACCCCTCCTGCAGGAGGAGATGGGCAGCACTGAGGAGGGGCAGCAGCAGGGAGGGGAGGGGTGCACAGGTGGAGGGGGGCAGAAGCAGGTGTGGGGGAGGGGCAGAAGGGCAGCAGGACATGTGGGCTGCCCGTGGCTGCTCCTCCGTCAATGCTGGAGGGACACCGTTGTGACCGGGAAGCCCAGGATTAGGGCAGGGAGAGCCCAGGGTGCCCAGTAGGAAGGCAGACTGAACGCTCACCTCGCAGCTGTTGGCCTGAGACTTGCCCCGCGGCTGGGCTGGCGGGACTGGGCCACCTGGGAGCGTGGAAACTCCCCCTCATCCTTGTCCACCCACCCAGATCAGGCCCTGGTGGCCCTCGGAGCAAAATTCTCCAGGTGCTTCTGGCCGGATGGGTCCCAGATGTGCTACATAGCTAACCAGTCCCAAATGCTCTGCCAAGGGCCACATGGCTCCTACCCACTAAACAGGAAGTGGCCAGAAGTGAGCCCTTGCAAGGCAAGCCGGTGGCCTGGGGATTCATCTGGGAGGGAGCGTGGGAGAGGGGGGTAGGGGGGGACTTCTGACCTCCCCTCTGCTCTGTCTGCTGCCCCTGGAGCCTGCCTCTCACTGCGCCACTCACAGCGGTGGTTTCTGAGCCATGTGTGGGTGCCGGGCAGTGACATGCAGAGAGGCAGGCCAGGCAGGAGGGTAACCACACCGCCCGGCCTACCTGGCCTGCCCCTGCTTTGAATGTTCTGGGAAACATTTATCTCCTACTCAGTGAGTCCCCGCACCCACCCAGCCTGCGATCTCTGATCTAGAAGGTCCAAGGCACCGGTTTCCTCAGCCTGTGGCCCCTTTCCCTGCAGATCTCCCATACGGATCCCCGCAGATGGTACGAAGGGACATCGGGCTGTCGGTGACTCACAGGTAGGTCCAGCCAGGCTGGGGTGGGGACAGGGCACGGAGCTGGGCTCGGACCAGTGCCCTTACGAAGGGGTTGCTCCTCATTGCAACGGCGGGGGTGGGATCTGTCCTGATCCCCGTTTCTCGAGACTCTTTGCCTCTGGTCTGTCCCTCGCCTCTGTGAACACAGCCCTGTTCCCACCCGGAGACCCTGCCTGTCACCAGTGGCTGTACGGACTTGCTTGGTCCTCCCCTGCCCCTGCATGGGTCTCTTCCTCACACTGCTGCGGGAGAACATGGGTCCTGGGAGAACCAGGTTCAAAGTCTCCAGGAGGAGGAGCTGAGAGCTTCCTGCAGGTCCAGGACGGGGTCACGTGGGACTCACACCCCCCACACATCAGAGTCCACAGAGCACTCAAACCCCAAACCCTGGGCCCCTTCTCTAACGTTGTCTGCTTAGTTGTCTGGATTTCTAATAACTTCTGGTCACCCCGGTGCTGGTGTGAGCTATAGCGTAGGCCGAGGCAGGCTCCTGGTGTGGACCGGCCGGAAGGCTTGGCCTCAGCTCTTGTGAGGCTGGTGTGTGGCACCGACAGCAGGTGCGCATGCGTGGCCTCTCCTCAGCCCAGATGACCGGCAGAGCGGTGCCTTGGGATGCCTGCGTTCTAGCTGTCCCTTGATGAAGCCTGTTGGGAGCACCGCAGGGCACGCTGATTGAGAGCTTTGCAGCTTATGGGGCCTTTCAATCCCCCTCCTCCCCGAGTGTGAGCTGCTGTGCAGCCTGGAATTCTTTTTTTCTTTTTCTTTCTTTTTTTTTAAATTTATTTCTAGGAGAGAGAGAGACAATGTGAACAGGGGAGGGTTAGAGAGAGGGAGACACAGACTCTGAAACAGGCTCCAGGCTCTGAGCTGCCAATCAGCAAAGAGCCCGACGCGGGGCTCAAACCCACGAACTGCGAGATCACGACCTAAGGGAAAGTCAGACGCCCAACCGACTAAGCCACCCAGACGCCCCCGGCCTGGAATTCTTGCCCAGAGGTGGAGACCCGGCTGTGGCTTGAGTAATTTGCCGGAGGTCAAGCTATCAGTGAGAGAGTGACAGTGCCCTCTGGATGGTGCCCCGGCTCCTCTCGAGCTCCGTCCGGGCTGATCCCCGTGGATTCTACTCGAGTCCCGTTGAAAAGAGGCCCTGGCTGACAATTGGGACAGGCCCGGGAAGTGAAGGTCCCAGCGGCTCCCTCATCGGTACCCAGGGCACCCAGGGTGATCTTCCCAGCATGGGAGCGAGCCACTCGGCACAGGACGAGAAGCTCCCCCCATTCTGCCCCTGCGGGTTGCACACCAGTAATCTCTCAGAGCCTCAGTTTCCCCCTCCGCTAACAAGACTTTTCCCCCGTCCTGTGATGAGGATAAAATGGGGCGATGTGCGCCTGAGCACTGGGTGTGTCACTGGGGAGTGCTTGGTATGCAAGCACAGGCCCTAGCCTGAGCGGGGCGCGTGTCAGCCCGGACCTGGGGCACACGCCAGGCTCGGCTCTTTCTTTTGTCCTGGGGGCATCTGCTTTCACAGTGGATGCGGCTCTGTCGGCCGGCCCCGAGGGTTTCCCGGCGTGCCGCTTCCTTCCACCTGGGGCAGCAGAGGCTGCCCTCTCGTGGGGGTAGCAGCAGCCTCACCCCTCCTCGTCCATATTGCCAGGCCGACCCATTCCCTCCATGCGGTGACATCACCATCACACCTTCTGGGGGGTTTTAAACCCACGTTCCAGGCCTCTGTCAATAAGATCTAAAGTGTTTTGGTCTAATCCTAGTAGGGGAAAGCTGTCCGGGGTCCTTCCCTGGCCTGGGAAGGCTTTTACCCCCACACCCCACACCCCTTCCTAGCACGTGTCTCTTCTCAGCCCCGGATGAGATACCACCGAGCTGCTCCCCTATCCCTGCTTTTGGCACAAGAGGAGATTAAAGCCCAGAGAGAGCATGTAGACCCCAGAGAGGCAGGATCAGGGCTCCTTCAAAGGCACTTTGGGGTGGGGGTGGGGCTGGGGCGGCGCCCTGGTGGCTCAGTCCCTTCAGCATCTGACTCTTGATTTTGGCTCAGGCCATCATGTCACAGTTCATGAGTTCGAGCCCCATGTCGGGCTCTGCGCTGGCAGTATGGACAGAGCCTGCTTGGGATTCTCTCTGGCCCTCTCAAATACATAAAAACTTTTTTAAAAAAGGCACTTAGGGGACATGGGTGCCTTTGTTCTAGTCCCTGGAAGCACCTGTCTTGTCTGGGTGGGGACCGTAACGCTCGGGGGCACTGCACATTCTCGTGCGTGGTCTCCCCAGGTCCCTGCCAGGTGAGCACAGGGGCCATATTTGCAGAGGCCCCGAGGTGCCCCACAGAAGTGCATTCTGACCTCACAATCCGTGCTCTTTCTCTTGTGCTGTGCCCTAGTGGTCTCTCAGAGAAGCCCCGCAGGCTCTATGTTGAGACCCCTGGGGTCCAGACCCTGCTGCACAGCTTCCCAGCTGTGTGACCTCGAGAAAATCCCCTAACCTCTCTGGTTCCCTTGCCCGCATACTGAGAATCTCAGGCCCGCCTAACTCCCCAGGGGTAGTTCTGAGAATCAAGTGAGCTCATGGTTATGGACCCTTACAAACCATTCCCCAAATACTGTTGCTATTTGTTCTGTTGTTAACCACAACATACCACGCTTTGAAAAACCTATTCCTCCAAAAATGTGAGTTCTTTCTGCCCTTAGGCCTCCCCACCCTGTAGACTGCCCTAGGCTTTTGGAGGCCACCATCCGCTCAACCCCCATCCTTCTTCCCAGTCTATCTTTTGTGGTTTTTCAGTTTCTTAGGTTTTGATTTGGTTTGGATTGAAATGCACTCAGAACTCAAGAGGTGGAGAAGGGTGGGTATATCTACTGTCCCCTCCCGCTGTCCCCAGCCTTCTGAGTCCCCCTGTAGGCAGATCTTGGCAGTTTCTTGAGATAATTTTTAAACAAGCAAGTACAAGTGTATGGTTTTTGGCCTCCTTTTTCTATTTTCACACGGATATTATTGACACTGTTCTACCCTCCACTTTTTTTCTTTTAAAAATTGAGGCATCTTCAGATTCTGTGTCTCCCTCTCTGACCCTCCGCTGCTCATGTGTGCGCTCTCCTTTACTCTCTCTCAAAAATAAATAAACATTAAAAAATTTTTAAAAGTGGGGGCGCCTGGGTGGCTCAGTCTGTTAAGCATCCGCCTTCAGCTCAGGTCATGATCTTGCAGTTCATGGGTTTGAGCCCCGCATTGGGCTCTGTGCTGACAGCTCAGAGCCTGGAGCCTGCTTCAGATTCTGTGTCTCCCTCTCTCTCTGCCCGTCCCCTGTTCATTTCCTCTCTCTCCCTCTCTCTCCCTTTCTCTCCCTCTCTCTCCCTCTCTCTCTCAAAAATAAATAAACATTAAAAAAAATTTTTTTTTAAAGAGGGGCACCTGAGTGCCTCAGTCAGATAAGCTTCCAACTTCGGCTTAGGTCATGATCTTGCAGTTTGTGAGTTTGAGCCCCACATCGGGCTCTGTGCTGACAGTTCAGAGCCTAGAGCCTCCTTTGGATTCTATGTCTCCCTCTCTCTCTGCCCCTCCCCGCTCATGCTCTGTCTCTGTCTCTTTCGAAAATAAAGGTTAAAAAAATTTTTTTGAGTGAAGGCATCATTTCCATAGCACTGGGTGCACAAATCTTCACCTATCCACACACATGTATCAGCCAGGTGAAGATTCAGAGCATTCCACACCCCTCCCCACCCCCCAGAAATTGGTCTGTGGCCCTTTCCAGTTAATAGCAATTCCACCCAGAGGTGACTGTTCATTCATGTCGTTGTAGGTTACTTTTTCCTGTATTTGAGCTTCATACGAATGGAGTCATGTAGGACTTATTCCCCCTGATAACATGACCTGGAGATCATTCCATATTTTGACCAAAAACGAGCTTTCCTATCTCCTGGTCTCACGGTGCCCCGTTGTGTGACTGGGCTGGCCCTGACACAATCTGTCGCTGATATGCCAAAACAGCATAGGTTGTTTACAGTCTTTTTCTTTTAAGTTTGTTTATTCTTATTTTTTTTTATAGTGCGCATGCAAGTGGGAGAGGGACAGAGAGGAAGGAGAGAGAGAGAATCCCAAGCGGGCTCCACGCTGTCAGTGCAGAGCCCGACACGGGGCTTGAGCCCATGACCCTTGAGATCATGATCTGAGCTGAAATTGAGCATTGGTCGCCCAGCCACCCGAGCCCCCCACGCTCTCCTGTTTGTAGCCTTTCACTGCTGCAGATCTGCTGCAGGGAGTAACCTTGTCATTTGACACCAGCAGGAGCGTCCCTGGGATAAACCACTAAGACTGGACTCGCTCAATGTGCATACTTGTCATTTCCGTTGCTGCCACCAGGGGGCTGGCCTCGGTGACCACACTGACTTTAGGAGCTGGGCGGTCATGACTTTGTGGCTGGGAAACCTAAATGCCCAAGGGAAAGGCGTCCTTGCCCCCGCCCAGGAGAGGGTTCCCACGGCTCCGGGATGGAACCCAGCCCCCCAGTTTCCCTGGGGCCCGGCCCAGGCTCCGGTGTCCCAGCCATGTGAGCATTTTCCGGTGTCTTCCACCTGCAGGTTCTCCACCAAGTCCTGGCTGTCCCAGGTCTGCCACGTGTGCCAGAAGAGCATGATGTTCGGAGTGAAATGCAAGCATTGCAGGTGATGGGCGGGGGAGGGGAAGGGGGGAATGCCACGCGTCAGTAACAGCCCTGCTACTTGATTCTTGGCCTTCGGTTGAGTCCGAATTCAAGGGAACCCCTTTGAAAGTTCTTAAATCTCTTTGTGACCCTGTTCAGCACCCCTTGGTATGGTCAGTGCTTTTCTAAGGAGATTCAGGAAGCGTCAAGCAAGACGTAAGAAGGGGAGATCTGAGGTGGGCTTTGAAGGATGATTAGAAGTTTACCAGGTGGACGAAGGAAGAATGAGAATTCCAGGCCTTTTACCTTGTACAAAGTTAGTGAGGAATGGGAGGGCCATTCTGGAAACTCTAAGGAGTTTAGCCTTACGTTTTAGATGTAGGAGAAGGGGACGGGTGGTGGTATTCACCGAAGTGGAGTGTTCAGGGAGAATGTAGATCGTCCACAAATCCCACTTTCTTGTTTCGTACCATTGTGCTTTCTGGAAGGAGTCAAGGACAAGGATAGGAAATGGCGTGGGGGCCAGGGTGTCCTCTGCTGTCTGGCTACCCCCACCCAGGAGAGGATGGGCCTAGCGTGTTTGTTCCCAGATCACACTGCCCTCCATTGCTTTGTGACCTGGGGCAAGATGCTTGCCCTCTCTGGACCCCATTTTTACAATGGGGAAGATGATTCCAGGCCTCTTCACCTACGAGGATTGCACCAAGTTTCCGAGCTGGTGTGTGGAGTAAAAGCACTTGGGCTCCCGCCAGGCCGGAGGGGACAGGTCTCCTACGGGTCCGTCGGATACATTGTGTTTTCCCAGTGACCCCCCTGACCGCCAAGGGGACGCCAGAGCCTTGTCCCCAGCCTGGGTCTCCTGTGGCTCCTGGCTTTGAACTGGGGACCTCCTTCTCCCTTTCAAGTGATGCCTTTCACGTGGAGAGCACAGAGTGACTTCTGAGCCCCATGCGCTCCTACGAGTGGGGTTGGTAGGGCTCTAACTGCCCCCCCGTTTCGTCATGGAGAACCCCGAGATGTGGTAGGGTGGGCGGGACCGAACTGGGGTTTCCAGGTCTTCGCATTCCAGCCCTTGCTGGCCCTCTGACCACATGGCTCGTGCTGGAATGCAGCGGGAGGGGCCACCCCTGGCGTCCCCGGGACCTTGGCTAATGCAGACGTTCCCCTTGGGATTCCTCTTTTTTGGAAGTTCAGACTTGCTTCCTGCTTTCTGAATGAGGGTGGAGGCTCTCCTTTCCTTGAGAGAAGACAGACGTGGGCCCCGCAGTGTGTCCGTGGGTAGGACTTCAACTGTTTGCTGTGAAGATAAGGCAGGTGACAGCAAGAACATGGTTGTGCTTGGCAGTGGCCGCCAGCACTGTCCACGGAGGATGTTCCAAACTTTGGAGCTCACGTTTGTTGAGGGATTTGTGCCGATAGAGGCAGGCATGACCCGGAGCTGCCAGGTGATGCCCGCGGGCCCCGTGGGTGCCCTGGGAGCCCCGCGTGACCCTCCGGGTGCTGACCCTGCCTTCTTTACCAGATTGAAGTGTCACAACAAGTGTACGAAAGAAGCTCCGGCCTGTAGAATATCCTTCCTCCCACGTGAGTGTTCGGCCCCTCCCCCGCTTTCTGGATTTGAGGGGGGCTTGTTTCTGTAGCCTGGTCTGTTTCCCACTAACGGTTCCCCCCTTTCAAATAGAGCCCAGGCTTCGGAGGACGGAATCCGTCCCGTCGGACATCAACAACCCGGTGGACAGAGCAGCTGAGCCCCATTTCGGAACCCTCCCCAAAGCACTGACAAAGAAGGTACACTAGGCGGCAGGAGAACCCTCCCCCCTGTAATGCAGAGATCCGGCAGGGAAGAGGGCATGCGATCTGGGGTCCAGGAGCCGAGGGTGGCCTTCCGGGATCCCGTCTTTCGCCATGCCCATGACCCACTTCCTCTGTTTTGACCTAACGTCTCCTGCGCTGGGAACTTTTCCCGTCGATACTTCTTCTGGCCCTCACAGTGGTTCCCAAACTCACATACTGATCTTCCCTCCGCTTCCGATGAGGAACCCGAGGCTGGCATCCCTTGCGAGCAAGGGGCAGGCCCAGGGCAGAAGCCTCAGCGGCCGCCCAGCCCCAGAACCCAGCCTTGGTCCCCGTGCCACGAACAGACCTTCGGAAGTGATGGGTGAACGTGCAGTGTTGTTCCAGGGCCTGGGCTCGGGCCCCGCTGTTAACGTGGACACCTGTTCGCTGTGGGATGCAGGGAGTTGAAAGGAGCGGCTCACAGACCTGTCACGGTCCAGGCACACGTGTGTGGCGTCTGCAAGATGGCTTGCCGTGGCTGCTGATGGTGGCCTCCAACGGCAGCCCCCTGGTGGCCGTGTGACCTGTGGGTTTTCAAGTGGGTTGTGTCCCAGCCCCAGACCAGGGCTTGCCATGCCCTTGCGTCCCCACCGAGGGGCGCGTGACTGGCTTCTCTGGGGCCGTGGTCGGCCTTCCGCAGCTTGGGCCAGTCTGGGTACAGTTTGGGCAGAGAGAAGGGAAGCAGGTGACATGACTGGTGAAATCAGGGACCCTGAAGATGCAGCCTGGAGTTGGGGGGGCTGTTCTGGGAGGGACTGTGGCCACATCTCCTTGTCCAACAAGGGGGTCACTGCCTGGAGGTGACGTCTCTCCTGTCTTTGCCTGCCCTTGTCTCCTCTCCTGCCTCCCTCCCATCACTGCATTTCCCCTGACGGTGGCGGTCCCCCCCACCCCCGCCCCAGGAGCAGGGTGTGGGGGCGTAGGACCACAGACCTGAGCTCCAGTCTGGACAAGCCCCCTTTCCTGCTTCTGCGACCTTGGGCAAATTCCCGTACCTCTCTGAGCCTCAGTTTCCTAGTTTGGAAAGTGGGGCTGATAGTGCTTGGTGCCCAGGGTGGTGTGAGGGTAACAGGCCGATGTGTGTGAACTCGTGTGTCGGGAGCCGTGTGTGCTGTCCAGCCCGTCGCAGATCAGCGCACATGCTCGGGCGGGGTGCTGGGCCCCCACCTGCCACCCCCACCCTGCCAGTATCGCTCTCTCGTCCGCCCTCCACTCTCTGGCAACAGCGGGTGCACCCCCTACTTGCACCGTCCCCCGACACCCCTTCACTCTCTCCCGTCAGTTCTTCGGAACCCACTCAGGGCCCTCCTCCTCCATGAAGCCCTCCTGTGCGCACCTGCTTGGCCCCGACCCCATAGGGTTCTGAGTGGCGCCTTCTGTCACGTCGCCAAGGGCACTGACCGCCTGTCGTCCTTCCCTGAGCCCCGTCGATGGCCATTCTCGTAATGCGGGCTAACCGTTACTAAGTTCCCGCCAGGTGCCGGGCGCTGTGCCGAGGGCCTGTCTGTCAAAGGCCAGCCTGTCTTTCCACCCTCTTCTCCAGCCGCCCTGGCTCACACCAGCTCAGCCCACTCCTACCTTGGGCCTTTGGTGCCCACCGTTCCCTCCGCCTGAGACACCCCCGTCGGTGTTTACAGGGAGGGCTTGCCCGGGCGCGGGCTGAGGGTCCCCTGGCTGACGCCTGTCTCCCCAGGCATGCTCTGGAGGGCGGGGCCATGTTATCTTCCTCCTGCCCGGTCCTTGGGTCCTGCCCGGGGGCCTGGCACACGGTGGGCAGTGGGGGAACCTTTGTATCGAGCATCGGACATGTGAAGCACGTGTTTGAAGCAGCAGCCGCTACCCCCATTTGATAGAGACCTGCTGTGGCTCAGAAGGGTGGGGTGATTTGAACGGAGTCACACAGGTGCTGAGTGGGGAGCTGGAGTCAGTCAGCCTCGTAGCGCCTCCCCCTGCACCGGCCGGCCTGGTCCCGAAGAACCGGGATGGGCTCTCTGAGGACCCAGCCCCCTCCCTGACCTGCGTATGACACCAGGTGGTGGTGGCTTTCCCCTCACCGTGAGGCCCACTGCATAGCTTCAGAAGGTTCTGGAGTCCCGTGGGCACCCAAGAGGCTTTGGGCCTGCAGAAGAAAACCTGGTGAACTGAGCATTTAACCTAATTTGACCCAACTTTTTTTTTTTTTAAGATTTAATTTTAAGTAATCTCTACCCCCAAAGTGGGGCTTGAACTTAGACCTTGAGGGCAAGAGTCACACGCTCTCTTGACTGAGCCAGCCTGGCGCCCCTGGCCCCAGCTTTTCTGACCAAGGAATTCCAGCCTGTCCACCAACGGATTGGAGTTCGGGTCTGGGAAGTGGGTCAGGGCCAGGGTCCCCCATAGCATAGACTCCCCCTGTAGCCCTCTCTAAGCTGGTCCTTTGATCTTGCTGGGGCCCAAACCACTGAGCAGTCCTAGCCAGTAGGCCTGCAGAAGAGTGAGTGGAGCATTTATTAGACACCACTGTGCACCACACATCAAATACACTTAACAGAGGCTGAATTTAATTCATTTTATTTATTAAAAAAAATTTTTATATCATTTTATTTTGAGAGACAGCAAGTGGGGGAGGGGCAGAGAGAGAGGGAGACCCAGAATCTGAAGCAGGCTCCAGGCTCTGAGCTGCCAGCACAGTGCCCAACGCGGGGCTCTAACCCACGGACTGTGAGCTCATGACCTGAGTCGAAGTCGGACGCTTAACTGACTGGGCCACCCAGGTGCCCCTGAGTTTAATTCATTTTAAAAACCCTGCCGCATGCTTGGCTCAGAGCCAGGCGCTGGGGGTATGATGAGCAGGGTCCCTGCCTTCGCAGGACACACAGGACATTCTGCAGAAAACCACCCACGATGGCTGCCCTCAACAAACCATAGTTTAAGTGCATGATGAAAAGCGCTAGTTTTTATGGGAGCATAAGGAGGAGGAGTGTGGTCCTCGCCGGGCTCAGGAAGGGCTCCTGGGAGGAAAGTATGTTTGAGCTGAAGGAGGACGAGCGGGAGTCACTTGGGGGGAGGGGCATTGGGGCGAAGGCCTCTCTGTGCCATTGTTCCCTCAAATATTAGGTAAAAACATCAGGGGGCCCTGAGCACACCTCCTGGATTTTAGGCAGGGAGGGGAGGGTCCCGCCGCACCCCGGGTAGGCCAGTGACGGCCCCACCCACCCCTGCAGGAGCACCCTCCGGCCATGAACCACCTGGACTCCAGCAGCAACCCGTCCTCCACCACGTCCTCCACGCCCTCCTCGCCGGCACCCTTCCCGACGTCGTCCAATCCGCCCAGCGCCACGACGCCCCCCAACCCTTCTCCCGGCCAGCGGGACAGCAAGTTCAACTTCCCAGGTACCACAGACGCGGGGCTCGGGGGTGCATTCACGATGGGGGGCCCTTCTCACACACCCCAGCAGGCTCCAGGTCAGGCGCTGCTGCCACGGGAGCGTTTGCTGGGGGCCAGGTGCTGTGTCACACTGCAGTGCGCTACGCCGTTCAGACCTGACGAGAGCTTTGCTGAGGTGCCACTGTCACCCCCGTGTCACAGATGCGGACACTGAGGCTCAGAGGAAGTGGCTTGCCCCCGTGAGAGCCGGGGCCAGGATCAGAGCGATGTCTCCCTGGCCCGAGGCCTGGGTTCTTGACTCAGCCCCCTCGTTGCCGTCCGGTTTGTGGGGCGGCTTCTCGTGGGCGTTGCCCGCTCAGGGCCACCGAGGTCCCGGGAGCCGGGCGGGCAGCACAGAGGCCCAGAAGGCCCCGGCCCTGCTGCTCACCTGCTCCGCGATCTGCATAAGCTCCTTGAGGGGAAGCTTTCGTCCCCTTTTCCATGAAGCAAGAGACCTGGGAAGCCGGGGTTAGGTTATCCCCACTGTGCAGATGCTGACACTGAGGCTCCGGGCAGGTGCCTGCTCCCTCTGACGCCGCTACAGCCCCGCTGCCCTGGGCTCTGCAGGGCCGGGGTCTCCCTCCTCGCTGCCAGGCCCGGGGGATCCCATCTCTCCGAGGAGTGGACCGGGGCCCACTCGCCTGTTTCAGAATGAGCCTTGGCTGCCCTGGCCACTCCTTGCAGTTGGCCTTGGCCCTCCATGTATTCTGCGGGCAGAGTCCAGAGGAGGGAGGGGCCCCTGGAGGGGGCCCTGGGACGCTCCAGTTTGCTCCCGGCCAGGCCTGGCCCTTGGGGCTCCAGGCCCCGGGGTGGGGACAGCGGCACAGCTTTTCCTGTGTCCTGGGAACCCTCATGCGGCCAGCGAGAGCCAGGCAGCCTCTCTGGGCCCTTTGCACCAGGGATTTCTTTGTGGGGCACTGGGAGACCAAGATTTTGTAGGAATCGTTTCTCTTTTGCCTGTCCCTTTGCCTTGATGCACACCTGGCTGGCTGGCTCTGCCCTGCACCGTCCTGCGCACACCCGTCTCCCCCCGCCTTCCCCAGGAGTGGGGCGATGGCCCCTTTGAATGACCTCCTTTCCCATTCTGCTCTGAAATGGAGTCTTTTGCTCTGAAACTTCTGGTTTGGGTTTTTCTAAAAGGAAGGGCCTGTTTGAGAAACAACAGCCACAGAAAAAGTCCATTTTGCGATGTCAGGCAGAACCTCTCAGCTTTCCCTGATGTCCCTGGGCTGGGCCCTCATTGTCCCCTCGCTCCGTCCAGGGTCTCTTCTCTCCCTGGTCGTGGCAGTGCTCGGGGCTGGCCCCTGGTGGCTAACCTGGGGGAAAAACAGCTCCTGTTGGGTCCCCACTCTGCCCTGTGGGGGAGCCTATCAGTTTGTGGGCAAAGGCTGCCCGTACCCCTGTTTTACAGAGTCCAGACCTCCAGCGCGTCCCCTTCAGGGACCCTTAAGAGAGGTGGGTTTTTGTTTTGGATGGTGAGGCCGGGTCGCTAAACCTTCATCACTTCTGGAGGTGAATGTGGGCCGCGGAGGTGGAGACCATTCCTCTGCACACGGCACAGTTGGCCTCTCAGTATTTCGCCCTTCTGGGCTCCTGCACATT
Source organism: Proteles cristata cristata (assembly GCA_017311185.1). NCBI lineage: Eukaryota > Metazoa > Chordata > Mammalia > Carnivora > Hyaenidae > Proteles > Proteles cristata. The sequence continues at coordinate 1,306,876 of JAESUZ010005299.1, forward strand.
TCCCAAGAGTTGCGAGCCTGGGACGCGAGTGCCGTCAACCGGGGCTCTGCAGCAAGGGGACCAGGAGCTCCCATCCCCAGCCCTCCAGGGCAAGCCCCTTCCTTCCCGGGGCACCCGCATTTCCTTCCAGTTCTTCCTCTCCTTCCTGCATGGGTCACGCCATTCTGCCGCCCCCCACCCCCAAAGCAGCCCGTGCCTGGGCCCCCTCCTCCTTTGCCGCGTTTGCTGTTCTGTGTGTGTGACTCACCTCCTCTTCTGTTTAAAGCTGCCTACTTCATTCATCATAGACAGCAGTTTATCTTTCCAGGTGAGTCCTTTGCACGGTCCCACTAACTGCCCCTTGCGCTGGCCCCTGTGTGCAGCCATCTGGGCACCTGGGCAGTGCCCGAGCCTCATGTCCACCTATTTCGAGAGCTGACTATGTATCACAGCTGGGAAAGGGAGACGGGTGGGTGGGCCTGAGGTGGGCTCTTGACGGTAGCAGTAGCTTGCCTGGAGGCAGGGACAGACCTTTTGCGGATGCCTTATGAGCATCTGTTACAATATCTTTTCCTACACTATGACGAGGAAACGACTTACAGAAACTGGGACTACGACTTAACTTCCCTTACAGAAAGGGAAGCCGGTCTGGGAAAAGTCAAGTCTGCAGGCTTCACTTACAGGGGCTTCACCTGCCTGAGTGTTGCTATATGGCGCCATCTGCTGGCGGTCACGTAAAATGCAGCTTTATCATAGAAATTTTCAAGGCGGCAACTTTACATCTGATTCCCTTCCAACAGAAATCGTTGTACACACCTACTGCGTGCCAGGCTTTGCATTTGGCCATATGCATGCCCCCAAGGGCTTTATGCCATTAGTGCTGATTTCTCCAGTTGAGGATGACAAGCATTCGTATAAGTCATCTGCCACTTTAATTCTTAATTTAGCCATATGACGTCTGTATGTTTAGACAAAGACCGAAGCTAATTGTTTTTCTCATGGGTTAAACGGGCCTTTCCCGAAGTCATGGTCTTTTGGTTAGTCCAGGCTTTTCTATTTGCCAACCCAGCACCGTTAGGGGAGTGACTTGGTGCGTTTGAAATTCTTATAGGACTATTAGTGTGGCTTTGCCCGGGCGCGAGCGGACTGGCCCCAGGAGGCTCTCCGCGCTGCCTCCGTGGTTTCACACCCACTTTTGCTGTGGCTCCCCTCTAAGAGCCTTCCTGCTTCCCAGCTCAAGGACCACTGTACAGAGGAGTGCTCCAAAGCATTGGGAAAACATGGCTTTATTTCCAGAAGGATCCGTCTTGCTCTGAAGATACGTCGAGGAAGGAGAGGGAATATATGTCTGTTAAACATGGACGCATTTTGGAGCAAAACTCAAAATAAGCTCTTCGTGTTTAAGGGAAAGCGTGAGGCCTCTGAGATGCTGTTCCCTCCCACTCAGGGCGCTGTTCCTCCCCATCCCCTATGCACGTGTTTATCTTCTGTGGAAATATTTGAGCTGTTTTGCAGGGGTAGGAAGGTCAGGCTGCCCCTGGTAGTGTTGTGGTATCTGGGGAGGCCTTGACCAAGGCATCCGGGACTCCCAACTCCCCAGGAGTGGTGGACGTGTGCGTTGTCCTGGTAGAAAAGCCCACAGCCTCTATCAGATTCTCCAAGTCTGAGCTCCCAGAGATATTGGGATTCAGATAACCTCACAGTAGCCTTGGATAAAGCCTTAGAGAAAGCTTGAGGGGAGCTTGATGGCCGAGTCAGGGGGTTCTTTGTCGTAGAAGGCAGGGAGAGGGTGCTGATGGCTCAGCCACTGCCGTCTACGGTCTCTCTTCTTTTGTGGGCAAGAGAGGAAGGAGTGAAGGGCCGCAGAAGCAGCCATGGGTTGGGTTCCACACTGGGGTGACCATCTGGGTGGTGTTCCCCGGATGTGGGACTTTCAGTGCTAAAACTGGGAAAAGCCCAGGGTCAGCCCCACCGGCCCAATCCTTGGGTTCTGGGAGGGTGGACTGTGCATTTCTTCCTCTCCCCTAAGAGCTGCTCCGCCCTCGGCCCCAAACCCAGAAGCCTAGGGGACGGGGCCTCTGGCTGCTGCCAGAAATCCCCAGCCGCTGAGCCAGACGCTAGGTGGCACTGATGAGCCATCTGCAAGCCCTGCCCTGGGCCTCCGCGGGCCGCCGCTGGCCTCCGCAAAGGAGTCTTACTCCTTTCAGAGGGCTTTTGCACCTGCTGCTGCCTTTGAACCGAGAAGGAGGGTCTGACTCCTACGGAAATAATGCCCAGTTCGTTTTTACCACTTGCTTCTATGGGGCCATTTGTCTACAGGCAAATGGGGCTAACGGGGGAATCTCAATCTCCTCGCTTACCTGGAGTCCCTTTCCGGCACAGAGCTGTGGGGACAAAGCCATGTGCTGTAGAGGTTGTGTCCCTGTTGGGTTTTAGAAGAAGTGGCCCGGAGCACACAGGTGCAGCACTGGGGTGGAGGGCGGGGCGGGCTGCTAGGGGAGGAGCCATTCCTCTGCGTGCACTTTGTAAGCACTGTGTCCCCTGGGCTAGTGGGGAGGGGGTCTCATGCTTTATATTTGCTTTTTTGTTTCCTGTAGACATCTCCGCATTTCCACAGGCAGGCCCATCCCCGGATGCAGCAGACAGTACCCGGTAGGCATCCCCACCCTGTGTTCGCCTTCTTTTCTCTGGGGACTTGTTAAAGTGGGGCCCGCAGCCCTGATCCACCCCTGCCCCACCTTTAAGGCTCTGACCTGCTCTGGGCCAGCCAGGTGAGGCACTCCTCGGGTTAACCCACTCCCTGGACCAGTGACCTCGGCCAGAGGGTTTTATCTGTCTCCTGCTGGTGTAGTTAACATTGGGTAGGGATAGATGTGAACCCAGAGCAGACTTGTGACCTGAGAGAGATGGGCCAAGGCCACTCGGAGTTAGAGATGCCTACGAAAAATAGCTCCTGTTAATGGAGCCCTTTCCCCATGTCCAGATTTGCTGAGCCCTTGACCCGTTTCCTCATACAGTCCTGAGCCTAGGGAAGGTAGGTATTAAAGTAGGTGTCATCTGTAATCTACAGAGGAGAAAGCTCCCACAGAGAGGTTAAGAAATTAGGGGCGCCCAGGTGGCTCAGTTTATTGACCACCTGGGTCTTGGTTGTGGTTCAGGCCATGATCTCATTGTTCATGGGATCGAGCCTGTGATGGGCTTCTCGCTGACAGTGAAGAACCTGCTTGGGATCCTCCCTCTCCCTCTGCCCCTTTCCCACTCGTTCTCTCTCTCTTTCTCACCCTCAAATATTTAAAAAAAAATTTTTTAACATTTATTTATTATTGAGAAACTGAGAAAGACAGAGCATGAGCAGGAGAGGGGCAGAGAAAAGGGGAGACACAGAATCCAAAGCAGGCTCCAGGCTCTGAGCTGTCAGCACAGAGCCCAACACGGGGCTCGAACCCACAAACTGCAAGATCATGACCTAAGCCGAAGTCGGACACGTAACCAACTGAGCCACCCTGGTGCCCCTCAAAATACATAAATCTTATAAAAAAGAAAGAAAGAAATTGCATAAAGTCCCACATTAGGATTTCAGGTCCTGTGTGTGTGCCCAGAGCCCCTGCTGGGGCACTAGATTTGAAAGGGTCTTGGTGGTCCCTGCCTACCCCTCACCCCCCCCTTCCATCCCCCTCAGGTTAGTCTAAAGAAGGCTGAGGCCAGAGAAGGGAAATGGGGCTTGGTCTTTGGCCTCCTGTCTGCTTCCTCGGCATCTAGACAGCCTTGCCCACGGCCGAGCGGGTCCAGTAAGGAGGCAGGACTGGTGGCCCTCGCTTAGACCTCACGGTGGGGGGTGGGGGTACCCATCCAAGCACAGACTGACCCGTCCCCAGGGTCTCCTTGACACACCGTCTTACTCTCAGGCTCGACAACCAGCCCAGAACAGACGTGGTGGAGGATCACGAAGCAGAGGTGAGTGAGGGTGACCCGTGTGGCCCGGAGACGGTGCCTCTCTCTCCCCTCTTCCTCCTTGTCTCCACACACATAGAGGTGTGGGGGGTGCCTGGGTGCCGGGCACTGCGGGGGGCCCTCTTGGGCGCCTGCTGCAGCAGGTGCATAGCCTGGAAGAGTGATGAGAAACATGAGCCTTCTTCGGGTTTTTTATTTTTAAAGCTCAAGTGAGCCCATCGCTCCCATGGTTCCCAGCCTGGAGGCCGGGGGCCCAGCACGGGAGGCTCTAGTTCAGTCAGTCTGGCATGGGGCCAGGCATCCCCGCGATGTCAGAGCCCCCCAGGTCATTCTGATTGCAGCCAGGGCCAAGAACCACCGTCTACACCCTCCAATCAAAGTATCAACCCAGAGCCTGGCTCCGAGCCACGCAGAGGGGTTGAAACTGAGTTACTCCTGCCTGGAGGACAGTCACAAACTGTTTTAAACAAAGAAAGGGTCAGAAAGGATCAGTGGGGTTAAATTCGTCTATACCACGGGATGTTAACACTCTTTCCTAGTGATTAGATGTCATTCAGCAGTAGATTTTGGAGCACTTGCGAGAAGAAGGGCCTCAGGGCCTCCCTGGGCCAGGTGCCACGTTTGTGGGTGCGGATGCTGGGGTCCTGTGGTGCTAAGTGACCCGGCCCCTGGCCACAGCAGGCTGGTGTGGAGCTGCGCCCCGACCCCCTGCCCCTTTCTCCCCTTACCTGGTGGGGTTGGGGGGGGTCGCCAGTTGGCCGAGCCTATATCTGCTGCCCTGCTCCGTCCCTTCCCCCTCCCGCCAGGCCGAGGAGGCAGAGGCCGGCAAGTCCGAGGCGGAGGACGACGAAGACGAGGTGGACGACCTGCCGAGCCCCCGCCGGCCCTGGCGGGGCCCCATCTCTCGCAAGGCCAGCCAGACTAGCGTGTACCTGCAGGAGTGGGACATCCCCTTCGAGCAGGTGGAGCTGGGCGAGCCCATCGGGCAGGGCCGCTGGGGCCGCGTGCACCGAGGCCGCTGGCACGGCGAGGTGGCCATCCGCCTGCTGCAGATGGACGGCCACAACCAGGACCACCTGAAGCTGTTCAAGAAGGAGGTGATGAACTACCGGCAGACGCGGCATGAGAACGTGGTGCTCTTCATGGGGGCCTGCATGAACCCGCCCCACCTGGCCATCATCACCAGGTAACCCGGCCCCCGGCCACCCCACTATTGCGTGAAGGTCTTTTTTTTTTTTTAATGTTTTTATTTATTTCTAGGAGAGAGAGAGAGAGACAGCGTGAGCAGGGGAGGGTCAGAGAGAGGGAATCACAGACTGAAACAGGCTCCAGGCTCTGAGCTGGCAGTCAGCACAGAGCCCAACGCGGGGCTCAAACCCACGAATGCGAGATCATGACCCAAGTGAAAGTCGGACGCTTAACCGACTAAGCCACCAAGGCACCCCTATCGCGTGAAGGTCTTAATGCGGGTAGTACAACAGAGCCTTCCCCATCGCATAGCCCCACGGACATTAAAACATAAACAAAATGATAGGGACACCTGCGTGGCTTAGTCGGTTGAGCGCCCGACTTCGGCTCAGGTCATGATCTCACAGTTCATGGGTTTGAGCCCCGCGTCGGGCTCTGTCCTGAATGCTTGCTCAGAGGCTGGATCCTGTTTCAGATTCTGTGTCTCATGATGCCTCATGGTAGAGAACAAGCGTTCCAGAAAGGTACAAGATGAAAGCTAGTCTCCTTCGCACCCCACCCAGGTGCTTCTTCCCAGAAGTGGATGTACTATACACAGATCCTTACAATGCCTTCTGTCAAGATAAAGAAGTTTGTATACACTCAGGGTTTTAAACTATCCGTTCCTTTGTGAAAATAGCACAGACCCTGAGGGGTCGCACCTGCTTTCTCCGCTCGAGTACAGTCTTTACCGCTCACCCCACATTCCTGGCACATAGCTGAATTCAGCAGTGTGTTCGTAAATGTTGAACCTCCGATGCCTGGGTGGTGGGGAGGGAAGCCCTCGCTTGCGTAGAGGTCACTTGCTGCGGTGCAAATACTCTCCCCGTGCCTGATTTCAAGCTGCCGCCGTGACATCGCTGAAAGTGGGCTGGGCTCTGCCTGATCCCCTGTCCCCCCAGTATATGCAGCCCACCCTCTTTTTTGCTGGGCGTTTTGCCGTATGGAACGTCTTCGTTTCCATATGTTTGTGAACTTACGTGAGTACGTGGGCTGGGCGAGCATATACGAATGTGGTGCTCTGATGGATGTTGTCTGTTTCTTTTTTTTTTTTATGTTTATTTTCGAGAAAGAGAAAGACAGAGTGCAAGTGGGGGAGGGGCAGGGAGAGAGGGAGACACAGAATCCAAAGCAGGCTCTGAGCTGTCAGCACAGAGCTGGACGCGGGGCTCAAACTCACAGACCACGAGATCATGATCTGAGCCGAAGTAGGACACTTAACCAACAGAGCCGCTTAGGCGCCCTGGGTATTTACTTATAAAATCAGGAACAGCAGGGGGCGCCTGGGTGGTTAAGCATTTGGTTCCTGAGATTTCGGCTCAGGTCTTCATCTTCAGGGTGGTGAGTTCAGGTCCCACGTTGGGACTCTACGCCATGTGTAAAGCCTATAAGTGAATGAACAAATGAATAAATATGTATGAATATATAAAAAAAGGTACAAATATTAAAAAATAGTAACAATAATAAAAGATTAAAAACGAGAAACAGTAATAAGAGGTTAGTGGAGGTAGTTTGGAATATACATGGAAGTTTCAAGAAGAAACTAGAAATCACTCTAATCCCATCAACTGGGAGCCCGCTCATTAATATTTGGTGACGTTCCCTTATAGGCAGACCCCATGCTGAAAGAACCTTTTCCCCCACTACGCCACCAAACAAACGAATTACTAAGTAAAAATTAATTTCCCTTTGGCGTGGTCATCCAAGGCATAAATGAGAACAACCAGAACTGCTGACATCACCAGGTTAGCCACCAAGGGAACAGAATTCCAGCCGGGAACAGGGCAACATGATGATGTAGGGAGCCGCACAGCACCCCCCAGGGTCCCTGGCCCCAGCACTGCCCACCCTTCATCCCTCCGTCTCTCCTCACCCACCCACGCCACGAGAATCGGAGTCTGCTTAAAGGGAATGCGCGAAACAAATCATCCATTACCCAAAAGAGTCGCGTTTCGGATTATGCTGAGGGCATTAGAACCCACACCAGGAGCCCTCAGCCACTATCCCCGACCCCTCGGCCGGTGCTCAAAGTCTCCGAGGCCTTAAGAACCCTATCTCCTTGGAGAACTTTCCTAAAACTGGCTTCTTTGTGAGATGCCTTCACTGAACTTTTGCCAGGAGCCGGGGAGTAGGCGATACGCTCTCTCCGGGTCCTTGTTCAGCCCACGTTTTAGGAGTCAGTGCAGGAGGCCTGAAAATGCGAGCCCGTCACCCAGTAATCACTCTGATCCCCCTGAACCCACCCTCCGCCTGCACACTCCTGTATCGTAATAAAATCTCTATGATCAGAAAACAGCAAAATGATCACGAGCATCATTATGGAGCATCCCCAGTATTGTCTGGCCATAGTCCCAAAAGGCCAGATTCTTCCCTGAGTTTGAAGGCACGTTCTTGCCTTGAATCCCCCAAGGGTGGGCTGCTCTGGAGCACCAAGAGCCTTGGTGAACGGGGTTTCCGGATCTGGGGTGGGCAGGCCCTGGGCCTCAGGGAATAAGGTGCGTGTGCGCGTGTGTGTGTGCTTTTGCACGCTCAGGCCTGGCCAGGAAGGAAGGGGCGTCAGGCGTGGTGAAGCACGAGGATTCTAGTGCCCACCGTCCAGAGGATGGATAGGGTCCTCCACAGGCTGGGGGCACAGCTCTGTCCACAGGGGCTGGGGTCGGGCTGTGCTGGCCCCAGCCCGCTGACCCCGCCACTCTCCACAGCTTCTGCAAGGGGCGGACGTTGCACTCATTTGTGAGGGACCCCAAGACGTCTCTGGACATCAACAAGACCAGACAGATCGCTCAGGAGATCATCAAGGTAAAGGGCTAGCCGGCTGGTCCCCGGGGTTCCTGGCCCCCTCCTGCTCTCTCTTCCTTTAGCTGGAACGCCTCAAGGGTGGGCCCCCATCTCCATCCCTCTGCCCATGTCTCATCCACTTAGAGCCAGGAGCTAGACCCCCCAGTCTGTGATGACGGGTGAATTGGACCATGACAGGCTTTAAAGACACATGGACTGAGTTTGAATGCTCGTCACGCCAGCTGTGTGACTTTGGGCGGGTCACTGAGTCTCTCTGAGCCTTGGCTTCCTCTCCAGTAAGAGGGGGCTTCCAACATGGCCTCCCCTATTGGATTCGTGCTGGAGTGGAATGGGATAATCCGCTGGGGACGCATTGGGCACAAGGCATGGTGTTTGATGAGAGTCTAAGAACTGATTGAGGGCGGTGTGAAAGCACCCATGCTTTCTGCCTTCAAGTCTCCAAGTCCAAGTTTCATGAGGACCGGCCCTCGGGCAGCCTTTTTTCTGCCTTCCTTCCTTCTTCCCTCCCTGTCTTTCTGTCTGTCTTTTTCTCTCTTCCTTCCTCTCTCCCTCCCTCGTTTTGTTGATTAATTTTTTGTCGGTGGTTTTAGACTTTATTTACTTATTTATTTATTTATTTATTTAGAGTAATTAAACGCAAATGAAAGAAAGGCTTATTTATAAGTCGCTTTATTTAGCACCCAGGCAGGCTCGGATTAAAGCCAGACGGCTGCTGGGTAGGAATTCATCTTTTCTTGTTTTTGTTGGAAAGCTTGCCCTTAGGGGCTCCCTTCAGCTCCCGGTCTCCCTTCTCCGCTCCTACCTTCCCTTTCTCTCCCTCCCTCCTTCCGTCCATCATGCGTGTGTGTGTGTGTGTGTGTGTCTTTAGCAAGGAAAAGACAAAAATCACCAGTGACATCTGTGCACAAATCAAGATTTCCACGTGACACGTCCATGTGGCTGAATTAATGAATTGAATTTTGAAGCCTCTCGGTTAAAGTCCCACATTTATGCCTTCCTTTGCAGTATGTCTCCTTTCAGAGGAGGTGGAGGGCCTTGCTGGGCCCTGCTTCCCACCCCCATCCTACATTGTTTTTCTCTCCTTGTAGTCAGTACACTGGGGCATCTCTGTGTGTTTGCTGACAGGCTGAGGTCAGATGAAGGAACCATCTAGAAGATTCTAGGGGCAGACGAGAGAAGTTACTCAAAGACTTTGGAGCCACAGAGCCGGAAGCCGCCCCTCTGCTGGCTTGTTTGGTTTGGTTTTCGCCTGCTGAGAAGCTGTCCTCTCTAAGCCACTTCCTTTTCTCATCATTAGTATTTTGAGGTTCAAAATCCAAGAACAGGGCCCTGACCTTTGGCTAGGTTTGTGATTGGGGGGGCTGCTCTGGAGACCCCGTGAAATCATGAGAAGGGAAGGGATTTGTGCTCCAGACCTGGGCATTTATTTTTTAATTTTTAAATTTTTTTAATGTTTATTTTTGTTAGAGTGTGAGTGGGGGAGGGGCAGAGAGAGAGGAGACACAGAATCTGAAGCAGGCTCCAGGCTCCAAGCTGTCAGCACAGAGCCTGACGCAGGGCTTGAATTCACAGACTGCAAGAGCATGACCTGAGCCGAAGTGGGACACTTAACCGACTGAGCCACCCAGGCGCCCCATAGACCTAGGCACTTAAATCCCATCTCTTGAAGGAGCCCATGGCACCTCTTTTTTTTTTTTTTTAACAAATAGTTTATTGTCAATTAGGTTTCACATAACACCCAGTGCTCATCCCCACAAGTGCCCTCCTCCATGCCCATCCCCCCTCCCCCCCACATCCATCAGTCCTCAGTTTTGTCAGCATTCAAGAGTCTCTCATGGTTTGCCTCTCTCCCTTTCCCCCACCATTTCCCCCTTCTTCTCCCCCTTGTTCCTCAGTTAAGTTCCTCCTAATCCTCCTATACGTGCAAACATATGATATTTGTCCTTCTCTGCCTGACTTATTTCGCTCAGCATAACACCCTCAAGGTCCATCCATGTTGCTACACATGGCCAGATTTCATTGTTTCTCATTGCCATGTAGTATTCCATGGTATAGATAAACCACATCTTCTTGATCCATTCATCTGTTGATGGACACTTAGGCTCTTTCCATGTTTTAGCTATTGTGGAGAGTGCTGCTATGAACATTGGGGTACATGTGCTCCTATGCATCAGCATTTCTGTATCCCTTGGGTAAATTCCTAGCAGTGCTATTGCTGGGTCATAGGGGAGTTCTATTGTTAGTTTCCTTAGGAACCTCCACACTGTTTTCCAGAGGGGCTGTACCAGTTTACATTCCCACGAACAGTGTAGGAGGGTGCCATGGCACCTCTTTTGAAAACAAGGCCCAGAGTGGTACAGCCACTTGTCCTCGGTCATGTAGCTGGTTGCTGTTCAGCCCAGGGTGGCATCTTGGGTCTCCGTGGAAGGCTTGTGCCTTTGTTGGGTTTGGGAAATGGGCAGATATTCTAGGAGTGATTTTCCTGAATTCAGGATGGACTTGTGGGAGGGAGCAAATCACTCTTTCCTGGAGCTCTTTGCTTCCACAGCAGGGAGAGAGCTCTCCGCAAGCCTGGGGGTATGAGGGGTTGCTACCGCAGACCCCACGCCCTGCCCTCTCTTGCCTTGTGTAAACTCTTCTCTGATGCTCTCCAGATCCCCTCGGACGGAGCTCTGGCCTCAGCTGGGTTCTGTGTCAGGGCTCGTTCTGTTTCCTTAACGCGGTTTGTTGTTTACCTTTCCAGTCCTCGGCCCAAGTAGCTTTAAAGCCAGGACTCTCATAATGTGTGAAGTGCCCTCCATGTGGGAGGGGGGGAGGTGGCTTTACCTGTGTCTTTTTCTGAGCTGGCCGGATGGCCGTTTCAGTGGTGGCGTCTGCTCCTGTTCCCAAGGGCATTCGGGGAGTACACGGGAGTCGTGCGTTTCATGTCAGAAGACAGGTTGACCTTGAGTGAGAGCGTGCCTGCGTCAGGTGGCCTGCGTCCCGTACGCCTGGCCAGGGTTCACTTCTGTGTAGAGCAGTGGTTAGAAATCACCCATCCCCCCCCTTCACTTGATAGAGGAGGAAACAAGCTACAAGCTCAGAAGTCGTGCCCAAGGTCACACGGAGAATTAAAACCTGAGCCAAGGTGGAACTTGGCTTCTAGACGTCGGTATTAGTCCAGGACTCCTTCTGCCACAGGACACATACTGGGACCACCTGAATTTGGGGGCCTCCTGTCTGGGAATTCATCTGTTTCCCAGCCTGAGCCCTTGCTTGGCTTAAGGGTAGAGGCCAGTTGGTGTAAAGCCTGATAGAGACGTCTAGGTCACCCGAATCCCGTATGACTTCATGTGGGTGGTATCGTCACTGTTTATACACTTCTGGACACCCCCCCTCCGCCGCCGGCTCCCCACCTGTCACCCTCTCCACACCTTAGCTAAGTATATGGTGCCTGTTGGACAGCACAATGCCATGGTCAGCAGTGCTGCTTAACTGCTGGGGCAAGTGATGTCCCCTCTCTGAGGCTCAGTGGTCTCATATGTAGAATGGAGACAGTTCTACCACATGAGACTTTGAAGACCCCATGAGGGGACGTGGGGAGGGCCTACAGCTCATCGCCCAGCCCAGGTAGAAGCTGAATCCCTGACACTCCTCCTCCCACCCCCCGCTGACGTGAGGCTCCCTGTTTTCCAGGGCATGGGGTATCTACATGCCAAGGGCATTGTCCACAAAGATCTGAAATCCAAGAACGTCTTCTATGACAACGGCAAAGTGGTCATCACGGACTTCGGGCTCTTTGGCATCTCGGGCGTGGTCCAAGAGGGACGGTGAGTTGGCATTGGGTGTCTGGACGGGACGCAGAGGACCTGGGCAGTGCCAGCCGGGCTTCGAGGTGCGGCGGGTGTTTGGGCACTTGCTACGTGCTGCTGAGGAACAGCCCTCCCCTTACAGGAAGGGCCAGGTCTCCTTAGGTCCTATCCTTAGGGTTCTGGTCCCGAATCAGGTATGGGTGACATTTGGGTCCCTCATACATAGCACTTCATTCTCACGCTGACCCCCACGGAGGCTGGGTCTCCCTTGCTCACATATGACCTATTCGCTCACTGACTTGAGCAGGGGACAAGGGTTCGTGTCCCCGGTTTGAGGAAGAGCATCAGGTTTTATTTCCCCAAATCTTGAAAGGTGGGGGTGGGGAGAAAGGCTCTTCTCCAAGAATCAGGTGGGGGGCGGGGGTGCTCCAGGAAGGGAAAGGGCAGTCAGGCTGGAGTTCGAGCCCCAGGCCAGGTTGTAAGATACACATGCAGACTGATTTCCTGTGTGGAGACGCTCCGCTCTTCTAGGGAGGAGAATCAGCTCCCTACTAATACCTGCTGCTGGTCTGCTTTCCTAGAAAAACTAGGTTATCCCTCTTCTGTAACATCCCTCCAAAGCACCGGTGGCTTGGCCAAGTGCAGGATCGGCATGCTGTTTTCTGGGCCACGCACGGGCGGTGTGCCGGCCCTGGGGCACGAGTGTGCCGGGCTGCCTCTTGGCTGCTGGCTGAAAGGCCCCCGTGTCCCTGTTCTGGCTTCTTGGCCTCCAGGCGTGAGAACCAGCTGAAGCTGTCACATGACTGGCTGTGCTACCTGGCCCCGGAGATCGTCCGCGAGATGACCCCCGGGAAGGACGAGGACCAGCTGCCTTTCTCTAAAGCTGCTGACGTCTATGCATTTGGGTGAGGAGGCCCCAGCCATCCCCCTGCCCCTTCTGAGTCCCTGAGGCCAAGAGTGACTGAAAGAAAGGGCCCCGGGTGACATTGGGAACAGGGAGGGGGTGGTGTTGTGCTCCGAGTCCTGGCTCTGCCATTTGTTGGCTAAGGAACCACATCCTTGACCTTCTTTTTTCCCATCTGTAAAATGGGGGAAAAAAATGGTACCTCCTCTACAGTTTCATGAAGACTAAGTTAGGTCATTGCTGGGTGTCTGTCTCACCCAGTGCCCATGGAACTGCTGACCAGAGCTAAGAACCGTCCCTCTAAGAGAACCGGGGTCCTGCCAGCCAGCCTTTAGTGCCCCCATGATGCTAACCAAAAGAAAAATAGAAATATAGAAAGGTAACATGAGCCAGATACAGAGTTTAACATTTTCTCTTAACCATGCTAAAAAAAAAGGAAAACAGATAAAATCTGTTTTAATAAAATGTGTTTAACTCAGTATATCCAAAATATTATCATTTCAACATGTTAACCAAGATTTAAACATCAAGGAGCTGTTTTACCCAATGAAGTTTCCAAACCTTGGAGAGTATTTTACACCCACAGCACACCTGAGGTCCACTCTCCACATTTCAGTTGCTCAGTAGCCCCACGTCGCTAGTGGCCCCCGCACTGAGCAGTGGGGGTCTAAAGGAGAAGGTCAAGATGAGTCGAGGTTGCCTTTGTTAGTCCTCGGACAACCTTGGACATAGGTGTCAGCCCCACTTGAGGCTAGACATTTGTGCCAGGATCTGTGTTCAGAGCCTGTGCAGCCTCAGACCTTCCATCACAACAGATGCGCAGGGCCACGGGTCCCCTGGTGCCTGGGAGGAGCCACCAGGATGCCGTCACGGTACTTCTGGAAGCCTGGTGGGTGGAGAAAGCTGGAGGAGGATCTTGGATACTCTGCCTGGGCTCCTGGCGCTGCGGCGGTGAGAGCCCCTGGGCAGCAGCTGGGCTGAGCAGTTCAGGAACTCACGCTGCATGCATGGCCCCCACAGGACTATTTGGTATGAGCTGCAAGCAAGAGACTGGCCCTTTAAGAACCAAGCTGCAGAGGCCTTGATCTGGCAGATCGGAAGTGGAGAAGGAATGAAGCGTGTCCTGGCCTCTGTCAGCCTGGGGAAGGAAGTCACTGTGAGTAGCCACCTGTGCTTAGAGAGGGAAGTAGGGCTGGAGGGTGAGGGGCTGGCTTCATTCACTCACCTGAGAACGGGGACCCACCCGGAGGCAGAAATATGCTGGGCAGGCCCCTGCTGCTGGCTAATAGACCTGTGTCCTTTATTACCCAACCGTTTTTCTTTATACAAAACCATTGTCGTAAAAAATAATTAACAAAAAAAACCAAACGACTGGAAAGAAATAAAGCTAACGGTTTGAACTGAATTATGAGTTGAAAAAGTAGTAAAAACCCTGTCTGTGACTTATATGAAAAGGTGATAAACAGTCGTCACTGCACAGAACATAAACCGTGGGGGGTTACCGTGGTATCGGATCTTTCTCCAGAGAGTCCTTCTCCACTGGGAAAGAGCACATCGACGTTTCCACGGCATGTTTGTCGCCACAGTGCCAAATCAGGTGCTGACCTTGTGTTTCTGAATGCCTCTAATGGTTTCTCCGCATTGCATTGTGTAAGTTTCCTCGCCCTGGCATAAGGAGACATAAAGGAACCCGGGGCTCCATGTTTTCAACGTGGTCATCCATAACCACGTTGTTAGCCAGATAGGGGTGGGACAGGTGGGTGCTGGCCAGGGTGTTAATAAGCTCCAGGGGGTATCTGGGTGGCGTAGCATTGGGAGGCCACCTCATGCTGGTCCAGGTTGAGGTCTAACTAGGCCATGACCTTCTTGTTGAAGTCCTGGACAGTGTTGGCAGAGTCCCCTTCTGCAAACTGAGACAGGCACAGTGAGAAATGCAACCTAATCTTCCTTCAAGATCTTTAAGAACAATTTTCTTAATGTTTGTTTATTTTTGAGAGAGAGAGAGGACAGGGGAGGGGCAAAGAAAGAGGGAGACACAGAATCCAAAGTAGGCACCCGGAAGGGGCGCCTGGGTGGCTTAGTCGGTTAGGCGTCCGACTTTCGCTTAGGTCATGATCTCGCGGTTCGTGGGTTCGAGCCCCGCTTCGGGCTCTGTACTGACTGCCAACTCAGAGCCTGGAGCCTGTTTCAGAGTCTGTGACTCCCTCTCTCTCTGACCCTCCCCTGCTCACACTGTCTCTCTCTCTCTCCTAGAAATAAATAAAAAGCATTAAAAAAAAAATTAAAAAAAAAAAAATCAGGTCTAGGGCCTCCACCAGGAAGATTTAATTGGCCTGGGTTGGGGCTAAGATCATAATTAGTTGTTTTTATTTTTCATTTTTAAATAAAGCTCCTCCTAATGCACACCCAGAGTTCTGTTCTGGAAGGATTTCTAACAGTGTGGGGTTATATGACCTTTGAAGCCTCTTTAGAATAGATTAGGGATAAGGAGTGGGGAAATGGGAGCAAAGAGCAAATGTTCCAGCAGTCAGCTTCTGGCTCATGAAAGCTGGCTTTCCTGTTTAGTTTTTTTTTTTTTTTTTAATACATTGCCATTGAAGGGTAGAGGGGGTATTGGTCAATGGCAATAAAAATTGATTTTAAAAATTGATTTTGAATTATAGTCAAAAGCAAGAAGTACCCTCTGGGGGACACCTTATCTCTGTCCCTCCCAGTGTAAACACCACTCTCAGTTTACCACCAGCCATTACTTTCGGTGCCAAGGCAACCACATTAAGTTTGTGTGCACAGGATGACATCAAAAGGCCAGAAGGAAGGATTCTTAATGAAAACTAGCAGTCCCTTAACTCTGGTCACTCCAAAAGACTGATTTCTTGTTCCATCAGCTCTTCATTCCATGACCATCTGCCCTTTCTTCTCTGTTCAATTTGCATCAACTTTCCTTTTATCCTTTTATTAAGACTAATTTTGTGTTGCCATGATTAAATTTTCCATCCTGTGTTTATAGATAGAGGCTAAAAGTGAAAAGATAATAAATAGTGTATATGCTATTATAATAGATTGTAATTGCTATTAGATACTGATTAAGTAGTTCACTGGGATTACATTTTCTTCTTTGTGCACCCATCTCTTTTCTTCCATTCCATCAGTTACTCAAAGGCCCACCACAATTTTGTTGGCTTCACATGTGGACCATGGTTTTCCTGTGTGCTTTTAGGTTTTTCCTGTAGTTTCTAATTGCCTTTCTTTTTCCTCCTAATTGAGAGAGGTGATAAACACCTTTACTGTATTCCTAAGGTCTTGCAGCTTCTACACACTGCCTGTTTAATAGAGTTTGTTTCATTCTTTTCAGGGCCTACTGATTTCTTGTAATTTGAATAGTGGAATTTTAGGCCTACTGTAGTGCTGTCATCTTTCCACTTCTTTTCATTCATTCCTGGGTCAATACTAGAATTTCTCATATCTCATATCTTCCCATTTCTGTATTTGCACTCCAGCAAAATGAGAGTGAAGCCTAAAGGAACTCCCTCCCAGTGGATGCATAGGAGATAGTCTTTGAATCTGTATATACCTAAATAAGTTCTTTGTTTTCACACCAAGAGGTTGTGAAATTTTGCCTAAGAACATGAAATTTTTGCTCTGCTATCTGCTAAGTGTCCAGTGCATTGCTGAACAATCTGATATTAATCTTAATTCTCAATCTTTTATAGATGCCGTGTTTTATCCTTCCTGGGAACTTCTGGGGATCTTCTCTTTATCCTTGTTATATTGAGATCTTATTAAAATATCTTAGAATAAGTTTATTCCTTGGTTTGGTTTTCTCTTTTCAGCTAGGTCCCTTCAGTGAGCCTTTTCAGAGGAGGATTCCAGTTTCCCTTGAAAGTTTCTGGGAAAATTTCTTTTATTATGTTTTTTCTTTATTATATCATTTCTGGCCCTATAGTTTCTTTGTTTTCTCTTGTGGATACTCCCATTAGCAAGAATTTGATCCTTGGTGAGCTTCTGTGTCTTTTACCTTTTTTTTTTTTTTTTAATTTTAGAGGGATAGAGCGAGTGGGAGACAGGAGCAGAGAGAGGGAGAATCTTAGGCAGACTCCACGTTCAGTGCAAAGTCTGATGTGAGGCTTGGTCCCCTGACCCTAGAATCATGACCTGAGCCAAAATCAAGAGTCAGTCAACTGACTGAGCCACCGAGGCACTCCTCTTTTACCTTCTTCAGTGTTTTCTATTCCCTACCTACAATTGAGTATACAATCTGGGGAATTTCCTGGGTTTTATCTTCCAGTACTCCTAATGTTTTATTGCAGAAGTTGTATTACTAATTGCAAGTACTTCCTTGTATTTGGTTGTGTTTTTTATTGCACCTTGATCTTGTTTTATGGGTAGAGTAGCTTCTACACACACACACACACACACACAATTTTCTCCAAAGTCATTGTTTTGGTCCATTTATCTTTGACCTCTCTTCCTCACCTAGCAGGCAACCCCATGAGGTCTGCTTGTACTTAAGAACAGAAACCCAAGCTGCCGAGCCTAAGTCAGTAAGCACTTCCTGCCTGGTCATGTGTGCAGGCCTGTTTTCACGGGCCTCACAGGAGCTCTCCTGAATTGAAACGCTGCAGAGTGTGCTGGAAGTGTACAGATCCTGAGAGTAGGCAGCAAACCACCCAAGTCAGAGGGGCTTCACTCTTAGGAGGCATTCGGGACAGGTGTTCTACTGACTCTCAAGTACTGCCCTCTGTTTTAACCTGGTCGCTCCCAGCCTCCAGAGGATTCCTGGAACACTGCAGGTCCCCCTCCATTGCAGTCTCACCCCACAGTTATTCTGAGCATCTTGCATTTCTTCTCCTTTCCATTCAAAAAAATCTACAACCCCATTTCTTTTTTTCTTTTTTTTAAGTTTATTTATTTTGAGAGGGACCGAGACTGCGTGAGTAGGGGAGGGGCAGAGAGAGGGGACGAGAAAGAGCATCCCAAGCAGGCTCTACACTATCAGCACAGCATGAAACCAGCTGAGCCACCCAGGCACCCCTACAACCCCATTTCTGATCTCTTTCCTGTTATTTTTATTCAACTTTGATTCTGTTATTCCAGGACGCTCTAAGAAGGAAAGAGGAGAGACAAGCTGGTGCCCTTTGTTTTCAACTAGGAGCGTGAGCTCTTCTGAGACTTAATTATTTCTTTGAAATAACTATTCCAGAAATGGCCAATCTTCTTTTTTTTCCTAACATTTTATTTTTTTTTTTTTTGAGAGACAGAGTGTGAGCAGGGGAGGGAGAGAGAGAGAGGGAGACGCAGAATCTGAAGCAAGCTCCATGCTCTGAGCTGTCAGCAGAGCCCAACGTGGGGATCGAACCCATGAGAACCATGAGATCATAACCTGAGCCGAAATCGGACACTCAACTGACTGAGCCACCCAGGCGCCCCATTAATGGCCAATCTTCTTAATAGTGGCAAGATGTTCAGGGGACACCAGATGGAAGGAGGGGGGTGCTTGAGAGCATCGAATGGATCCGATGCCGCGTAGCCCAGCTGTGCCTTCCTCGCTCTCCTCCAGCTCTTACTCGCTCCTCTGCTTACAGGAGATCCTGTCCGCCTGCTGGGCTTTCGACCTGCAGGAGAGGCCCAGCTTCACCCTGCTGATGGACATGCTGGAGAAACTGCCTAAGCTGAACCGGCGGCTCTCCCACCCGGGGCACTTCTGGAAGTCTGCTGAGTAAGTCCCCCGTTCATGGGCCACCCTCGCCTGGTGTCTAAAAGGGCCCTGTCTGCTCTGTCTGCCTATGACTTTGGGCTCTATACAAAGCAGATTGGCCAGAGGTGACTAGTCCCCCTGCCCAAGCACTACTAGGGTCTCGTTTGTTTCAGAGATGAGCGTTTCTAGTACTCTGCTGTGAAAGCCCAGCATCGCTGTTATCGAACAGTGCTGACGCTGGGTCCAGGCTAGGCCTGGAAGAGAAGACCCGCCAGGGAAGGGGCCAGACAGGAAGCTAGAGCAGCACCACCAGAATCGGCAAAGGGGGTTGTTTCGTAAAAGGGCACAGACTCGAGAGCGGTTTCCAGCCCCCAAGTCGGCCCCCTGTTACGGGGAAGGTGTGGCCTGAGTTTGTGCTACTCTGACACTAGAAGTCCATCTACCTTCTGCTCTGTCACACTGCCCTTTGTACCTGCTTGGGGTAGGGTAGTCTTCACTCCTCCATTCTGTCTTCGTTCCCTTTGTGCTTCGCCTCTCTGGCTCTCTCTGCCACTCAGAAACCCAGAGGAGGCTGGCAGACGGGTGAAGGGGGATGGGCTTCTAGCGGAAGGAGCTGTGTTAGGCTTCGCAGGCCCCCGCGATTTGTAGCACACGCAGCAGCAGTGCGAGGCCGTCACAGCACCATACACAGTCCCCGCCACAAGGACTCGGCTCTGCCGTCAGGTGCAAGAACAGCTCCAGCGCGTACATCAGGGGGCTGCCTGTGCTCAATACAGCTTTACTTATACATGCTCACCCTTGAACTTCATGCAGCTTTCCCATGTTGTGAAATCTTCTTTTGGTGTTTTTACCCCCAACCCATTTAGAAAGGTAAAAACTATTCTTAGTTTATGGATTATGCAGACACAGGTTGGGCAAGCCCTATGTGACAAGCCCCCTGAGTGATATGAATGGTTTTAAACTTTTTTCTTAATGTTTATTTATTATTGAGAGGCACAGAGCATGAGCAAGGAAGGGGCAGAGAGAGAGAGTGGGGGGAGACACAGAATTCAAAGTGGGTTCCAGGCTCTGAGCTGTCTTCACAGAGCCCAACGTGGGGCTCGAACTCACAAATCGTGAGATCATGACCTGAGTCAAAGTCGGCCGCTTAACCGACTGAGCCACCCAGGCGCCCCAAATGGTTTGAAGCTTTTTAAAGGCAAAGGGCACTTCTTAAAAGTGTGCTTTCCCAGCGAGTCCCAGTAGGTGAAACAGATAAAGTCGAGCTGCCCTTGATAGTTCTGGGGCAGGAGCCTGTCTAGGCGGCCTGTGGGGCACCTGCAGCCATGTCGCTGGGCCCCTGGAGAAGCTGCACCTGACCCCACGGCTGCTGCCCAGGTGTGTGGTGGCAGCAGGACCATCCACAGTTCTAGAAAGGGCCGGTGTTAAATATTCTAGGCTTGTGGGTCATGTGGTCTCTATCATATGTTCTTGGTGTTTTTGTTTCGTTGTTTTTGGGGTTTTTTGGGGTTTTTTTGTTGTTGTTGTTGTTGTTTTGACAAACCTTTAAAGTGGTCCAAATCTTTTAGTGGCTGGATTTGAGGTCTGTATAGTTTGCTGGCCCCTCCCATCTGAAAACAAACCAAACTGGGTCTCAAGCTGAGGTGCAGGGAGCAGGGTCACCCGACATACCAGAGGATGCAGGCAGAAGTCCGTGAAGAAATACGGTGAACTGGTGTTTTGGGTCATTTGTAGGGACAGTGTAGAGGAGTGACAGTGTAGGGTTGGGAATACTCGCTTACAGTGACACGTTAGTTGCAATGTTTTGCTCTTAAGAGGAGTCAGGCTCCGTAGCGGAATGTTGACGTTAGAGACATGGGTTCTCGCCACTCTTTGCTGAGTACCTGCTACACACCTGGGGAGACCAAAGGCCAAGGCCAGGCCGAGGCCAGCAAGGTGTTTGCAGTGTAATTGGTAAATAAAGGAGGGAATGGTTATAACCTGCACAGGGCCGTCTCTGCCCACCCAGGGGACTTGAGAAAGGGTCCCCAGAAAGAGGGGGGGGTCACTGGAACTGGGTTTTGAGCAGGAGTTCTCCTGGCAGAGACCGGAGTCTGGGGGTCCCCTAGATTTGCAAGAAGTTCAAGGATCTGGTTCGTCAGACCTTGGGCGACTTGTTTAATATCTTGGGCGCTGGTTTAAGATCTCATCCATAGAAGAGAAGGCTGTGCAAGGTGGGTCTGGCATTCAGGAGATAATTCCAGAGTCCCTAAGGACCACACAGCCCCACCTTCTCCTTTCACGGGTGGGAAACGGGATTCCCACGTGGGACCGCCCAAGGCCATCCGTTTTAGCCCGAGAGCAAAGAATGCCGGCATCCCCGGATGAGTCTCAGTCAGAACTTCCTGTTCAGGATTTGTTCATCAACACATTGTCTCTAATTCTCATTTTCTCTTTTCTTTTCCATTCGTCTTGTTTTTTTTTTTTTCGTTTTGTTTTCGGGGGGGTGGCGGGTGTGCTGGCCCGCTCTGTCCTCTCTCCCTCCCTGCCGTCCTGACACCTGCGGCCCCTCCTCCACCGGTCTGCACTGGGTGCCTGACTCCGTCACCCACCGGACCGCGCCGTTCCCACACTTGGCACGATGGTCACGGGGCACCCCCCCAGTCGCTGGCGGAGCCGCTACTACGGGAAAGGACGTTACGGTCACCTGGACTTTAAGAACTCCTTCCCGGTTCTGGAGGAATAGTGTGTCTCCTCTTATCTCCTGCCTGTTTGCACCCTGCTTCCTGTTCTGTCTCTGCATCCAGCTTCCCCATTTTTGCGTGTTTTGTTGGCATAAAACCAAAGTGATGTTCCTGTTGCCGAAATGGCCACGGGCAGGGGTCCTGTGGGCCTGTGTGTCTCTCACCGGGCTGTGAGAAGACCCGTGGCCTGGGGCAGGGCCTCTGTCCGCCCCATTGTGGCCGATGGTGGCATGTCCCTGGGTGGGAGCGAGCTCAGATCGTTGGTCCAAGTTTAGGGTGCTCTTTGGCCAGAGCTTAAAGAAGGGACTGCAGTAAGCCAAAAGAGGGAGCTGTTAAGAAGTCACTTCTGATAGTCGGGCTGAGGGCCGGTGGGCCCACTGGCCAACCTCTGTCTCAACATTCTGTGACTGTGTCCCAGCCGAGCGCGGGACAGGGGCCTGGTGCCAGGTCCCTTCCAAGCTCCCCATGCTGCCAAGCCATGAGCGGAGGGGGGATGCCTGTCTCCCTCTCCGCAGGGAAAGAGGGTCCCTTCCCCATGCCCCGGCCAGGCCTCTGCCGCTCCCTCTGCCCCTCCACGGGCTCGGGTTCTGACTCGGTTCTCCCCTCTTCTCTTTCTTCCCGTAGGTTGTAGGCCGGGCTGCCTTGCATGCGCCGGGGGCTTTCTTCCTCCTAATCGACACGCAGCACCGTGACTTCTGCTCAAGCTCAAACTGAGATGCGGGCACTAACCTGGGGGATGCGGTCTCTGCTGCCTGGAGCGTCTCTCCGGAGACTTCTTCTGTTGCTTTGTGTTTGAAACCGACCCCCACCCGGCTCCACGGCCTCTGTGTGCCTGAATCACTGCTGCCCGCGAGGGTCCCCTAACACCCCTGTCCCTCCCCCCCCCGCCCCCCCGCTTGGATTGCCTCCAGACGGGACTTCGTTCTCTAACCCTTCTTCCGCGGGGTGGCGCTGTTTGTGTTTGAGTGGTCCTGTCTCCCTACTAACACGTCAGTGAGATACCTGCCCCCCCCCACCCCCAGCACGTTGGCCTCCCACCGGCGGCTACTGCTCCCACAGCACAGCGAGTGGAGAGGTTTGGCGTGGCTGCCGAGGGCCAAGGGAGGTGGACCCCAGAAGTCCCGCTGTCGTGAAAGACGCTAGCCTGCAAGGGCTTTGTCCTCAGTGACGCGCTTAGGAAAATTGTCCCAAAACAAAGCAGGGGGCTGGGGAGGGAGCTGTCGCCAAACGATTTCACTGATAAGAAGAAAGCTTCCACCCCCGGCCCCCACGATGTTAGCTCCCTGTAAGTCCACCGGTGCAGACAGAAAGTACCAGACCCCAAGCTGGCGTTCATCGAGGCTGTGGCCGTGCGGCCGCGCACCCTCCCAGCACTGCTTACCGAATGTACATTCCTGGGGTCCCTCCCACAACCGAGCCCGGTCTCTCCGAAGGTGGGCTCTGGGAATCTGTGCTTCAGCTTGCTCCCCGCGTGGTCCCTGATGCCTGGGACCCTGTCTCAGAGGAGTGTGTGGCATCCCTCTCAGTACTTGGGGGCAGGTTTCTCTCCTGCTTGTGTTTGGAGCTCTGCTCTGCTGGCTGCAAGTGACCAAGTAGATCCAACGAGCCCACAGCAGTGACTGGGGCTGGGGAATCTGAGACTAATGAGCCCCCCGCACCCCTGGGAGGGCGTGTGGCTGAGTCTTAGCGCCCCGGCCACCCGTGACCAGGCACAGCTCAGCCAAGGCCACTGGCACAGTCACTCACTTCCTGCTGGAGCTGGGTCCTCCGCAGGGCTTCCAAGACTGACCGGCTCCCTAGCTAACACCACCCCGCTTCTGAGCAAGACCAGCGCGGCCGTAACCCTTCTTTCTGTTCCTCTTCGCAGCATTAACAGCAGCAAAGTTGTGCCGCGGTTTGAAAGGTTTGGCCTGGGTGTCCTGGAGCCCAGTAACCCAAAGATGTAGCCAACGTGGGCGGTTTTTCTGCCGATTCCTTTCTTTCTTAAATGCGTTCCTGAAATCTCCAAACAAGCACCGTGACACAAGCGAAAATGCCCTCCGAGACCTCAGTCCCCCCTCCTAAGTGCCGCAACCCAGGAGCGGGAGTCCTCGATTCAAACCGTTCATCCAACGGAAATGCCCTGGCCGGAGAGGAGCTGCACCTGCTGTTTCTTAAAGTGACATCGCCAACACCCAGACCCGCCCTGACAGGCAGCGGATGTTTACATGTGTGTTTCTGTGGCGTGAACTCGCTGCTGCACAGTAGGGAAGAATAAAAAGTGCTCTGCAGCGGTGCCCTGGTACTGCTGGCCAGGGTGGTGGAAGCGACCTTCCCCTCCCCCATCGGCAGCGAGGAAGGAGGGAAGAACAGCATCGTGACTGTGGCTGTTCTCGGGGTAGGGTGGGGGCGCCGAGGTGTGGCCCGGACTCTGCTTTGTCCCGAAACCCCAACTGTGGGTGATCGCCCTCTGTAGGGTTCTCCCCGTATCCCCCTGAGGGGACACGATCCCTTGTTCCTCTGGCAGAGGAAACCCCGGCTAGGAACCAAGCTGGATTATGAGAGAGGCAGGATTCCTGTTCCCAGAGAGCTCAGGCTCCCCTTTGGCCCCAGCGACCCAGCCTGTACCTGCCGGAAAAATAGAGACACCTCAAACCCAGATAACATCTGGACCAACCCAGTGGCCGGTAGGCAGGGTTTGCCCTGCCGGTAGAGAGGTGCCCTTCACACAGCTTCCGGGAAGCCAGACACTAAGGTGCTGGGACTCACCCAGTGCCTGGCTGGCCTCTGGGCGAAGATGCTGAGAGCGAAGGCCAAGCAAGCCCCCCAGCTGCGTGTACCGTGTACTGTCCACCCTCGGGGTGACCTGGCTCTTCGGCCAGCCTGTCAGCCGTCCCGCCGGGGTTCCGGATCGGCCCGCCTCTTCTCCCCCAGTCCTCTTCAAGGCCCTTGCCTCTCCCGACTCTTCCGCTGTCCGCACCTGAGCTCTCGGCTGGGACGGGAGGCCTGTGCCCCCGACGCCTTTCACCTAGACCCACCCAGCCCCCCGCCTTCAGAGCCTTCTGTGAACCGAGGCGGGGCCACTTGCGTGTTTATGTTTACGCCAGAAGGAGGGGCTTGACTGGGGGGGGCGTCGTGATGTGAGAGCTTCCTGCCTCTTCGTTAGAAACTGTCCCCTAAAGAGAAAAGTTCCAAATGGGAGAGCAGCCTTCAGTGGACGTTCCGCCACGTCAGGCCCACACCGGAACTGACCCAGGGTGATGAGACGTGGCTGGATTCCGACCCAGGACAAGTGTCCGTGCTCTGAGCCGAGACGGGGAGGCATGTGGGCCTCCCATCCCTTTCATTTCCGCTCCCCTAGCACAGCTCCGAGTCTTCAGAGCCTTCCCTGGGGGCTGGCCACAGTGTCCCGGGATGCGGGCCACTGCCTAGAAGCCGAGGGCCACCTTCCTGTCCCTGGGTCAGGCGCCCCCTGGCCCGACCCACACTTGCTCAGAGAGCACGGCTATGCGGCCGGGCAAGGTACCCGGGCTCCCCTGCCCATCAGTGCCCCAGACCCCAGCTCTGTACCCTTCCCAGCGGGGGGCGTGGGGAAGACAGGAGCTGTGAACCAGCCGGATTCAGCCCCGGGGGACCCTTCTCTCCTCCGTGGGACTGCTTGTTTCATCCTCCCCCACCTTGGCCTCCCCATGGGCGTCACGCCCACAGGTCGGTTCAAGAAGCTGGCCTCGAACCCACACAGTGTCGTGTGTGCCCGCGGTGGGCACAGTCATGGTCCCTGCCCTTAAAGAACTGACACTGCCAGGAGCCTTGAAGGCAAGCTGAGGGCCCGGAAGACACCCCTGCTTCCTCTTCGGGGCCCTGGGCGGCCTCCCCAGCTCATGGCCCAGCCTCTGCGCTGCCTGTCATAAAAAAAAAAAAAAAGTGTGGTCCCCTTCTTCCATCTCCTTAAGTGACTGTGAATTGAGGTCGGGAAGACGTGCTAGCCCTTCTGTGTCCTCTCCCCGTCGGCCGTGGAAACACAGGAAGGACTCAGGTACTGTGAATCCAGCACCCACGGCCAGCTGTGAAGAGGACGGCGGGCCTCCTTGGCGGGAGCTCTGGGGGCCGCGGAGTCCCCAGCGGGGGCTGAGAGTGGAGCCCAAGCTCTGGTCCTTTACAGCAGGCCTCGAGTCCCCAGTGTCCCCCCCGCCCTCCCTCAAACCCTAGGGCCGGTGTCCCCGCTGCCTTGAGCCACCAGAGCCACAGTCCCTGGGTCTCCATCCAACTCGAGACCTTGACTCCTAGCAAGCTCCTCGTTAGTCGTGGCAGCGTAGCAAAGTTGACCTCTCCGCTCACCAAATCCGCACGGGGCGCCGGGATCCTGCCCCCTCGTGACACTTCTCCTTGTGATCACAGGGGGCAGCCGTGTAGGCCTGTGTTCCCCTTGTTCCGTGTTGATTTGGGGGCGGGGTGGAGACACAAATGTGAAGCCGTTTAGGGAGCTCGTGTAATGCTGCAGTGTTAGCCAGGATTGCATCAGTGTGTGTGTAAAGCCGGCGTCTTCCGTGGCCCCAGGCACACACCTGCTTTCTTTTTTTTTTTTTCTCGAATGTGATGTAAAATTTGTACAGGAAAAGTTTTTATATTTTCTATCAACTGCATTTGTCTTCCAGAAATGCTATTAATTTAAATTAAAGTGGTTAGTATTCATGAACGTGCTGTATCAGTTTTTCGCCACTAGCAAAACACACCCGCTGTGCCAGGCCAAGCCTGGGTGTCTGGAGTGTGTGAATAAAATCGTACCAAGGTGCCCGGCGCTTGTGTCTACTTTGGTCAGCTCCAGATGGGCACGGAGGGGCTGCTCAGGCGGATAGCAAGGGGAACAGGAATGGTGGGGGCCATCAGGGGGGTTGGACCCCTCTAGCTGCTCCTTCCAAAGAAAGTTCTCCATGGACCTCGAAGGCAGACCAAGGACTGGAGACAACATGGCATCAGAGCCCAGGATGCCCAGAGGAAGGTCATCCACCGGCAATCATCCCAGCTGGTGGGCAGACCCAGAGCCACCCAGTGACTCCCAGGCTGCAGGTGCCTGTGCTGCCCGGACACTGTAGGGGCTGGGGGAGGGTGGGGTGGGGGGGGGTGGAGTGATGATCATGTATCCGAATCTTAGTTCTAGGAGCCTTAATTCACCAGACCTGTAGACCAGTGCTTTGGAGGTTGGAGTAAGCAGAAAACGTGAAGGAAAATAGGAGCCGGCATGGGACGCCTGGGTGGCTCAGTCGGTTAAGTGTCTGATTTTGGCTCAGGTCATGATCTCGCGGTTGTGGGTTCGAGCCCTGCGTCGGGCTCTGTGCTGACAGCTCAGAGCCTGGAGTCTGCTTTGGATTCTGTGTCTCCCTCTCTCTCTGCCCCTTTCCAGCTCTTGCTTGCTTGCTCACTCTCTCTCAAAAATGAATAAACATTAAGAAAAATTTTTTAAAGAGGAGCCATGGCATTCGTGTGGCCCCTCCTCTGAGCCAGGGGTACTCTCCATATATCGTCTTCCCTTAATCTAATCCTCACAACAGCACTGCAAGGCGGGAATTGTGATGTTTCAGCCAAGGAAACTGAGGCACCAAGTGGTTAAACTGCTCACCCAAGATGACACAGCTGGAAGATGGCTAGCCCAGGACTTGGCCAACGGCTTTGACTCCAGAGTTGCCTTTCCACAAAAGTCAAGGAACATCCCAAATCAGACTTGCTGAGCACCTGTGCCCAGAACACAGCATCACATGCTGGAACAGAGAAAAAGGTGGTAGTGCCCTTGTGTTAAGAGGTGCCGCAGTCTGCCTGGCAGGCTTCATGAGGGAAGTGGCCTTGGAGCGGATTTTCAGCCTGGTGTATGTAAACAAGAACTGGGCATTCTCTCCTGTGGGAACAGCATCTGCAAAGGCTCAGAGGTCTGGGTGTGCTTGGGAAATCACGAGTATTCCAGCTGTTGTAAAATGGAACCCGGGAAAGTAGATTGGAGCTGGGCAGCACCCTGTAGGTGCCCAGCCAAGGAGTTTAGACTTTAACACGGCCGCCCTGGGGAGCCACTGAAGATTCTTGAGCAGGGGAGGGCCATAATTGGATTTATGTCTTAGATACATAGGATGGACTAGAGCAGGCCTAAAACTAGAGGCCAGGGAATCATGACCTGAGCTCTGATTGGATGTGGGGGAGAGGTGGGCGTCTAGGATAACTCCCCAAACATCTGTCCTCGTGCTGATGGGGTCGTTCGCTGAGAAGGTGAGCCCGGGGATGAAGAGCAGGGAGAAGGTCATTGGCAGCATGCCTTCAAGAAGAATTCGCTGTAGAAATGAATGGGGACGGGTGGGAACGAGGAAAATTAAACATGTGACCTCGTTCTTGAGGATCCAGTGGTAAAGCTGAGGGTCCCCAGTTCTGGACACTTGGCTGGGGGCTTGTCTCTGTCTTATCGGGCATGTTTTCCCTCACTGCTGCATTTTTAGAATCTTTCTTGAGAGGCCATTTTTGTCCTTTTTTTTTTTTTCAAGTCACGTTGGGAGACTTTTACTAACCTAAATTGACGTTATTAACTTTGCCACGTCCTCAGTGAATATACCTTTATGTGATACAAGCCTACAGATTCTCATCAATACCACGGGATCATGAAAACTTTACATGCTTTCGTGTAAATCCATGTTTTGTGATGATGAAGACAATGTTCAAATAACATTACTTCACTAAATACTTTTTTTTTTTTTTTTGATGTTTATGTTTGAGAGAAAGAGACACAACGGGAGCAGGGGAGGGGCAGAGGGAGAGGGAGACACAGAATCCGAAGCAGGCTCCCGGCTCCAAGCTGTCAGCTCAGAGCCCGATGCGGGGCTCGAACACACAACCGTGAGACCATGACCTGAGCCAAAGTCGGACGCTTAGCCGACCCAGCCACCTGGGCGCCCCCAAGAACACGATACTTTTAACGATGATGGCACATTTAACACCTTCCTCCCTCCTCTGGGTTCTCACACCAGATTGGCAACTGAAATTTCACATCCGCCTGGGCTTGCTTGGCCAAGGTCGCTCTTCCAGAGAGCTTCACGGCCCATTTAGCAGCTTTGCCTGAGTCCTCCCAAGTGAGGATTGTAAGGCCACTGCCTTAGCATCGTCACCTCTTGTACCTTGTCACTATCCTGTAAGAGGTACTTTCATTTCCAGACCCTTCCCTGCCATGATACCCCGTGCAGTAACATCACCCCACCTGGCTCCTCCAAGAATGGTAACCAGAAGGGCCAATACCTTCGTTATCAAAGTGATGGGCTTAGGCGCTTCTGTCACTTGATGGACTGTGGCACCACCACCAACATCAAGAAGGTTGGCCGGAGTCCATCCCTGAGGTCGTCTTAACATCCGTTGTGGCCACAGCCAAACCAGCGCCCCTCGGTAGACCGCCTATATTTCCGTCAAGGCCAGTGCAGTTGGGGTCTGCCTCAGATGCACCTTTGTCCCCTTCATCTTCCCGCGTCCCGTCCCCTACATCAAAGATTTGCTTCTGGCTAGAAGCCGAATTAGAATCAAAATTGATCTTTGCATCCAGGCACAGCACAGCTCTGTCTGAATGCTCTACCGTGGGAGATCTTTTTTATTTTTTCTCTAATGTTTATTTTTGAGAGAGAGAGAGAGCGAGCGAGCAGGGGAGGAGCAGAGAGAGAGGGAGATGCAGAATAGGAAGCAGGCTCCACGCTCTGAGCGGTCAGCATAGAGCCCGACGCAGGGCTCGAACTCATGAACCGTAAGACGATGACCTGAGCCAAAGTCAGACGCTCAACCGACTGAGCCACCCAGGCGTCCCATCTACCGTTGGCGTTCTCTCCACCTTAGTGACATCACATTTCAGGAAAAGATTGTAAAGCTCGATCCTATTTTTTGCTGCAGAATCCGCAATAGGAAGTGGAAATCCTACTTCTGTGCAAGCCAGAAGGTTCTTTACCTGTGGCCTCAGGCGTCTCCGCAGCCACATCTTCAATGCTGCCCCTCCCCACCCTGAGAACTTCCTATTCACACGGGACCTTGAGATGACCTTTCCGTTGTTACTGCACAGCAGCGTTCCCTCTGGGTTACCGTCGCTCACAGACCGATCCTTGACTGCACGTTCTGCCCTCTTCTTCCTTGCGCTTGGTGAGCAGCTTCTTCCCAATCACCTGTGAGGCACCCGCTTTTGCTTCTCCTGGAGAGAACACCATCGTCCCTCCTCCTGTGAGGCCACAGGAGGTCCTCTTCCTCTACCACCAGCTGAAACCTGTGCCTGGACTGCAGCATCATTCGCACCTAATTTCTTGGCAACCGCGTAAACATCTGGTGATTTGGCCACGCGTCCTTTGGGGATTCTGACAATTCCATACCCGCGGATGCGTGTAGGGAGAGCTAGCTTGTGTGGCTGCTGCTGTATTTGGAGTCCGTGGTTCAACAATCCAGAACTTCCCAGCACCGGGGGCGGCGGCCCGCGGGACCCCTAAGGGCGGCTGTGGCCAACGCCGGCTGTAGAAAACGGACGCCACCCTTTCTGAGCACGACTGTGTCCCCTCGGCGCCACCGCTGCCGTTCTTACTTTTTGAGGAGGTGCCAAGCAGAAGCAGTAGAAATCTCTTTCCCTGACCTGGGACTGCGAGAGGGGGTAGGTTAGAGGTTAACCAGGGCAGTGAGGTCTTAGGAGTCCTTTTTAGTCCCTTAAAGTCCCCTTAAGACCCCTGAGCGTCTCAGAAATGGGGAGTGAGAACTTGGCACAGAGCGGCTCTTTGACACCTTGTGTAACATTTAACTTTCCCTAACTACCAATGTGCCCTGTAGATGGTTCCAGATTTGGGCACGGGAGCGAGGACTTCCCTGGCATCTGTGGGAGTTAGGGGCAGTGCCGGCAGGTGCTAGAGGCTGGTGTATAGAGACGGAGGGAGAGAGAGTGTGTGCGACCAGCCACCATCGTGATGGGGAACGGCAGTGTACCTGCGTCCTTGGGAACCCAGTTTTAAATTGTACCCTTGGGGGAGAGCTTTGTAACTGGAAGAATGAGTCCTCTCCCAACCCTTCCTGCTAGGCTGGGGGGTGGGGTGGGGGAGGAAGAATGCAAATATAATCCGGTCTTTAGGAGTGCAGATCTTTGTGTCCTCAGAGGCCGGACAATCAGAAAGTGTGTGTGACACGGAAATGCCCCCCCACCCCGTGCCGGAAACCCCAAGGGACCAGCTGAAAGCAGTGGTTTGGGAAAGTAGCTAAAACATGCCCTGAGGGCCAAGTGCCAACTGGTTTGCTAGAGAAAGGGGCGCACTGCAGGCAGCCAATCCAGCCGGAGGAGTTGGAAGGAGGTGCCTGACTGAGGATGTCCGGGGACACGC
Organism: Proteles cristata cristata; assembly: GCA_017311185.1. Lineage (NCBI taxonomy): Eukaryota > Metazoa > Chordata > Mammalia > Carnivora > Hyaenidae > Proteles > Proteles cristata. Next base: position 1,337,280 of record JAESUZ010005299.1, read on the forward strand.
GGCGAGAAGTTGTTGTGTTCTCGGGAGGGTGGTGAGGATTGTGGGTAACTGGGAAATATGCTGAGATAGCTGGTCCCCAGCTCTGGTGAATTGTAGCCTCCGGGGAAGAGCCCTGTGTTGCCAGAACTTCCTCTTTGCCATTCTGTTTGTTTTTGTTTGGAGGCGCAACCGAGTGAGGGACAGAGAGAGAGAAGCAGGGTTCACCAATGTGGGACTTGAACTCGGGAACCGTGAGCTCATGACCTGAGCTGAAGTCAGATGCTTAACGGACTGAGCCACCCAGGGGCCGTCTTTTTGTTTGTTTTTAAGAGGAGCTCGAAGTCTGGATGTTTATGTGGAATCTCTCAGTTTCCAAAAGGTGGCTTGCATTTTCTTATACTGTACGTAGGACAGACAAAACCAGTTTGCAGACTGGAACTGGCCCATAGGCTACCCAGTCGCAGGTTCCAGCCCAGCTCTGGCGCCAGCAGTGACCGGCAGCGATGGCCGGCACCGGGAAAGCTACTGCACGATCCCCCTCCTTTGTGTTGCTACGTGCTGTGTGCTCTGGGGATGCGCCTTGACTTAACATAAACCATGACACCCCTCCCCCCGGGGCCCGGGGGTTGATGGCGGGAGTCTGACGTGACATTGGACTTCGGTGTGAACGGGGTCCTCTGACGGATCCCGAGCCCATGCCGCAGTTGGGTGGATGTGTGGGGGTGACTTACACACCAAAGCTCTGGAGTCCAGCTTTGTTAATACTTCTTGGGCCTGGTGACCGGACAGTCCCCAGCCCTGCTGCGGACCCTGCCGTCCTCAACAGGACTACCTGGGGAGGGCCCCCTGCTACTGGTGAGCCCGTGAGATATCCTCAGGCAGAACTGAGACCCAGATGACACAGGTCACACAGTGAAAAAGTGATTCTCTTTTCCAAGTATCTTCCAGTCCTTCTGAGGACCTCAAGAAGAATGGCTCAAGTTGTTAGTAGCATCACCTCCTTATCAGCGCCGATCTTACCTTCGTATATATGTTTTGTTTTTTCTTTTTGAGAAAGAGAGAGACAGAGACAGAGAGCATGAGCAGGGGAGGGACAGAGGGAGAGGGGGAGAGAATCCCAAACGGGCTCCGTGCTGGGCATGTGAGACTTGATCTTATGCCCCTGGGACCATGACCTGAGCCAAAATCTAGACTCAGCCACTCAGCTGGCCGAGGCACCCAGGGAGGCCCCCTGGCCGATCTTCCTTTTACCAAAGATGAGTCACAGACTCAGAACTTTGGGCGAACGACATTTTTCTAGCTGGTGTTTAAGAGCCTCCACCACCCCCACCTTTTAAATGTTGTAAAATATAGACAATTATCATTTTAACTGTTAAGCCACATGATGTGTTAAGACCCAACCGCAGAAATAGCACAATGTCACTTCTCCATCCTGTTGGTCACAGCAAGTCATTGGACAACCCCGATTCAGGGGTGAGAAAATAGACCCTGTCTCTTGAAGGGGCCGTGTGGACACAGGCAAGTGTGACTCTTGGGGGGCCGTTATTGTAACATGCTACCTTCAGGGGACACCTGGGGGCTCAGTCGGCTGAGCATCCGACTTCAGCTCAGGTCATGGTCTCACGGTTCACGGATTTGAGCCCAGCCTCGGGCCCTGTGCTGACAGCTCAGAGCCTGGAGCCTGCCTCGGATTCTGGGTCTCCCTCTCTCTCTGCCCCTCCCCAACGTGTGCTCTGTCTCTCTCTGTCTCTCAAAAAATAAGTAAATGTAAAAAAAACACATTTTTTTAAGACATTTGTGCTTCAGCTCTCAGAATGTAAGCCCCAGAGGGGACAGTTCTCCTATGTGGAGCCGTTCCAGGAAGGGGGAGCCAGGCCCTCTCTGTTGCTTCCCGAAGCTGATTGGAATGGGAGAGGGCTGGTGAGAGCACCCGGTGACCGCACGCAAAGTCTCTTTCGTGCCTCTGGTCCCGGAGGCCGCAGCACCTGTGACTGGCCGTCCCCCTGCGTGCAGTACGTGCCGGGGCCTGCTCTCAGCGCCGTCCACGACCACCCCATTTAGACGTCCCACCGCTCCAGCTCATAGTGCTCTTACTGTCCGAGCCTTTCAAGTGGGCACAGACACTGCAAGGTAAGCTGTTGGGTGAAGACCCCTTAGCTGCCAGCACACCCTTTAATCGGGGCAGCCAGAGCTAGGGCTTCGGGGGCTATGGGAAGAGGGAGCCTGGACACCGGGGACCACTGATCAGGAATCAACCGCCAGCCCTCTCGCTGCTGAGCACATAGTCGACACTGTAACAAGCATTAACTGAAAAACAGTCTTGGACGCCTCCATGGCACCCAGCTCTTGGTTTTGGCTCACGAAGCATCTGATTCTTGGTTTCGGCTCACTTTCTGATCCTGCGGTTCATGGGACTGGGTCCTGCATCAGGCTCTGCAATGAGTCTGGAGCCAGCTTGGGATTCTCTCTCTCTGCCCCTCCCCCTCTCAAAAAAAAATAAACTTCAACAGCAACAAACAATATCTGAGGGGCACCTGGATAGCTCAGTGGGTTAAGCGGCCCATTCTTGATTTTGGCGCTCAGGTCATGATCTCATGGTTTGTGAGTTTGGGCACAAAGCTGACTTGGGATTCTCTCTAAATATTCTATCTACATAAACAAACTTAAAAATAATCTCTGAGTACTCCCTCCTCTGTGCCCCTCAAGTCCTCCCTGGACCCCAGTGTCCGCAAGCTCTTCCAGAATCACTGTTCCCCGTCAGGAGGGGAGGTCTTGTCCCTCTCCTTGAACTTGGGTGGGACTCTGGGATCACTTCAGTAGGCAGAATGTGGTAGAAATGGCACGGCATGACCTTTGAGGCCAGATTATCAAAGGACCCCGTTTCCCCCTGGCTCCCACTCTCAGGCAGAGGCGAGCTGTCCCCACCTGGCCCTGCTCAAGTTCAGCTTTGTGTGTCAGATCAACGCAGTCATTCTTTTAAGCTACTACGTTTCAGGGTAATTTTATGCAGCCACAGGTAAGCGGAACACAGGCTAAATGAAGCAGCCTTGTGGCATGGGCTCAGCCGGTCCATAGCTGGTGGCCAGTTCACCCAGGGCATCCCTTCAACAGACACCCAAATGGCGGGAGGGGTCGCTGGGGGCGGATGGGGGAGCGCGGGGACCCGGAGGAGCCCAGCTGACCTGGCTTTGGCTCATTACATGTGTGGCGCCAGGCACTTCTCTGATTCTTAGAGTCATCAATTGTTCCGCATGGCAAGGGCTGCCAGGAGCTTGACCAGAGGCAACAGATGTAAATCCCTGGCCTAGTGCCGGGCAGACGGCAATCTGGTGTCGGTAAACACTGGCTCCTTTCCTGGGGAGCGTTCATGGTCAATGAAGAGGGACTCCACTCCTGAAAGGAGAGTAGAGAAGGAAAGGGGCTGAGGGGAAGGGCATGGGCCGCAGCCAAACCAGGTTTCATCTGCCTCTGGCAAGCACCACTGGCTGCCAGCCCATCCATTATCTGTGTTTAGGAACTGAATCCAGCGGTGGGGTCCCTGAGAAGCTTGAACTTGAAGGCTCTTCTCTGCAGAGGCTTGCATGGCTGTAGGCGTTTGTAACATTTGCAGGACCTAAGACGTATTTTTTATTTATTTTTAATTTTTTAAAACGTTTTATTTACTTCTGAGAGAGAGAGACAGCGTGAACAGGGGAGGGTCAGAGAGAGAGGGAGACAAAGAATCTGAAACAGGCTCCAGGCTCTGAGCTAGCTGTCAGCACAGAGCCCAACGTGGACCTTGAATCCATGAACCGTGAGATCATGACCTCAGCTGAAGTCGGACAGTTAACTGACTGAGCCACCCAGGCGCCCCCTAAGATGTAGTTTTTAAAAATGTGTCTGGGACACCTGGGCGGCTCAGTCGGTTAAGTGTCCCGCTTCGGCTCAGGTCATGATCTCCGGGTTCGTGAGTTCAAGCCCCGCCTCGGGCTCTGTGCTGACAGCTCAGAGCCTGGAGCCTGCTTTGGATTCTGTGTCTCCCTCTCCCTCTGCCCTGCCCCCATTTGTGCCCTGTCTGTCTCTCTCAAAAATAAACATTAAAAAATAAAATAAAATAAAACATCTAGGGGCACCCAGATGGCTCAGTCGCTTACACATCTAACTTCTGATTTCGGCTCAGGTCATGATCTTACGGTTCATGAGTTCAAGCCCCGCGTCAGTGTGGAGCCTGCTTGGGATTCTCTCTCTCCCCGCCTTACGCCCTCTCCCACTCGCACTCTTGTTCTCTCTCTCAAAATAAAGAAAGAAAATTTTTTCAGAAAGGGAGAAGAAAATCATCTAAGCTCATTTAAAGGAAATTGGGAACAAAGACTAGCCCCAGGCTAGTCGCCCAAGGACTCAAAGCGGAAGTGGTGGCATGTCTGAGATAGCAAACTCAGCGGTCACTAATCTGGCTGCTCACCTGGGCTCCCCCCTGAGGAAATGCGAGCAGTGACTCTGAGTGTGCTGGATTCCAGGGTGCGGCAGGCAGTCCGACTCCTTATCCCTGCTGGCTATGGAAGGATTATCACCGCGTCTCAAGCTCAGCCCAGCGCCACTTCCTCTCTGGCCTCACCACCCACAAGATAGGTGAGCGAACAGATATGACTTAGGGAGCGCTTGCTCTGTGCCAGGCACTGACTTGAGCGCCTTCCAAGCATTAGCTCATTCAGCCCTCTCACCCACCTAACCGGATAAGGCCCGTGAGTCGCTCCACCTTACAGACGAGGAAACTGAGGCTCATGGAGCTCAAGTAACCTGCCTGGCCTCACCCCGCAGCTGTGCCCCATGCTTCCTTCATAGCACATCAGTGCACTGAGTAACTTTCATCCCCACCAACCCTAATGATTTAGGAACCACTGGAAGGAAAGGACAGTGTCCTCTTGGGCTATGGTCCCCAGAGCCAAGCTCGGGCCTGTGTATGCAGCAGGTGCTCAGTAAATGCTCGTCAATCTCATCTGCACTTTCCTCTCACATCAGAGTCCTCTGTTCTCAGAGGTCTAATCTAAGAGGCTGCTGGCTGAGGCCCTCACTTGTGTGGGCTCTGGGGGGCCCTTAGCCATGCATTTCTTTGGTCACCTGTTTTAGTGAAGTAGGGGTTCATTTTCTTAAAGATGCCCCCCCCAGATTTTTAATTCGGGTCCCACAAACTCTGCATGAGGTGCCCCATTGAAAACGCAGATATCAGACTTGCCTCCAAACTCTGCAGCCCCAGGCCCTGGGAGAGATTCTGGGCTCACCAGAGTTTGAGTATCAGCTAGCTAAGTGTTTCCTGCCTCCCCCCACCCCTTCCCCTCTGGCTGTGCTTGTGCTTCAGGACTTCCAGGAGAATCATTGTTCTAGAGTGGCCACCCTCATACCCTCCTTTCTTTTTTTAGAAAGCTGTGGATTCCAGCAAGTGGAAGTTTGAATCGTTTTGATTCCTTTCCGGCAGGTCGAGGCCTGGGCTCTGCCATGAGAGTTCAGCTGGGGCAGAGATGGGGAGGAGGCCAAGCGGGGGGCGGGGGGGTGTGAGGAGGGGGGGAAGCCTGTAACCCTGTCCTGACACCATCCCTCCCCTGCCTCGTGAAGGCGTCCTCTCTCCTTCCCCTTCCCAGCTAAGCCTCCACGCCCCTCCCCCCCATTCCTTCTAAATACATGTTCAGTTTTTGAGTCCTGCTCTGGGAAGGAGTCAGGGTCAGCAGCCTCTGCGGAGGAAGGTCAGGTCTGGGGTGAAGGCGGAGCTCACGCCGGGTGCCCGACAGACACCCCACGGGAGCCTGGCGACCTTTCATTTGCCCTGTAGTAACCCCGGCACGAGAGCCCGTTGGAAGCCTCTGAGCCTTCACTGAGAGGAGACTAAGAAAAATGGGGAGCTGGGGGAGGCGCGTCCCCGAGGCAGTGGGGAGACCTAAATGGAGGTGGTCCCAACCGGGCTGGAAGATCACCACCGGAGGGGACTTCATATTGCCTGGCCTCTTCTCTGGGAGGCGGTAGCGCCCCCTTATTCGCGGTTTCTGTTACTCGCGGGCACCGTGGTCCAGAAGCAGACCATCCTCACTCGGGCTGATTGTCGGGAGGTCAGGGGTAGCCTTGCCTCTCTTCAGCTCGCTTGAGAAGGTGGAGTACAGTAAAATATTTTGAGAGAGAGAGAAACCACATTCACCTAACTTTTATTATAGTAACGTTGTAATTGTTCTATCTGACTATTACTGGAATCTTTCACCGCGCCCAACGTATCCATTCAACTTTAGCACGCGCCCGTATGTACAGGAAAAAAACGTAGTATACATACAGGAGCTGGTGTATCTGGGACTCAAACTTCCCTTTGGGGTCCTGGGACATAGTCCCTGACGAAAAGGGGGGAATACTGTATATGGTGTCTTTCCCTAAAAAAAAAATTATTCGGTTGTTTATTTAGCTCCAAGCCAGATAACGTATAATGTGATACGTATCCAGCGACATACAACAGGACTATTGTTTGCTTTTTACAAAAGATTTTTAAATTTTGAAATACATAGGGAGTTGAGTTCCTTGGACCTCTCTCAAGCTGTCTTTTAGAAATCGAGGTATACTTTGCGCACAAGTGGAAAGTGTACAAGGCGAAGTGTGTAGCTCGATGAGTTTCGACAGGTACACACACCCAGTGTGTGTGATCGTGTTAGACAGAGAGCACTCCCGTCACCCCAGAAAGATCCCTCCGGCCCCTTCCCAGTGATCTCTCTCCTCGTAGGTTCCTCGTGTCTCGTCCAGAACTTCATAGAAAGGGAAGCACGCAGTGTGTACATTTTGTGTCTGCCTTCTTTTTCCAGCATAATACACTGGAGACTTACGTATGATGTTTTTATCAGTGGCGTTCCGTTGTGTGATTGCAATGTGTCCGTCTGTTTGCCTTTTGATAGCTCCTCAGACTATAATGTATAAAGCCGCTCTGAGACTCGTAGGCTGGTCTCGGTGTGGACTCATGATTTTATTTACTGTGAGTAAATCCCGAGGAGTGGAATTTCTAGGCCATGAGGAAGATATGTTTCACTTTGGGAGAAACCACCAGAATAATTTCCACCTTGGCTTACAGGACTCGACTAGGATGTGACTAGGGCTTGCTTTTTTTTTTTTTTTTAATGTTTTTTATTTATTTCTAGGAGAGAGAGAGAGAGAGACAGCATGAGCAGGGGTTGGACGCTTAACCGACTAAGCCACCCAGGCTCCCCTAGGGGTTGCTTTTTTATCCAGTGTTATAATCTCTGCCTTTTGATTGGAGTGCTTAGTCCCTGTCCATTTAATGTCATGGATTAATGTTGTGGATTTACTTGGGCTTGAGTTGACTATTTTGTTACTTCTCTTTGTCCAGTCTGTGCTTTCCCCTCTTTTTCTGATTTCTTTTGGGTTAAACGGCATTCTTTAAATACCATCTTGTCTTGTCTACATGTTCTTTTCTTTTCTTTTTTTTTTAAATTTTTTCCTTTAACGTTTAATTTATTTCTGAGAGAGAGAGAGACAGCATGAGCAAGGGAGGGCAGAGAGAGAGAGAGAGACACACACACAGAATCTGAAGCAGGCTCCAGGCTCTGAGCTCTCAGCACAGAGCCCGACACGGGGCTCGAACCCACGAACCCTGAGATCGTGACCTGAGCTGAAGTCGGATGCTTAACTGACTGAGCCACCCAGGCGCCCTTACGTGTTCTCTTTTCTTAGCCAGCCTCTGTTGTATTTCTTTAGCAGTTGCTCTAGAATTTACAGTACCCATCATTCAGGAATGAATCCCAGCTCTGTCTGATTGCAAATCATGGGATTTTTCTCACCCACCTTAGAGGCACTAGAACCCTGTGGTAGAGCAGGTGCCCGGGCAGGCAGGCTGTGGGGAGGGAAGGAAGGTTAAAAGGAGAAAACTCGCTTCATCCACGTAA